>JAHXRV010008554.1:0-12812 GCA_019904355.1 Psilocybe tampanensis | reverse complement strand
GAGAGACATATATATCTTACCGACGACGGGCACGGAGACAGGCGTAGAAGGGATGCCTGCTTCGATGTCACAGGGTTGGGAGTCGACACTCCATTTTTGCGAGAAAAATCTGCCGAAAGAGTAGACCCAGACGAGACGAAGGAGTTCAGAAATGTAGGCGAAGAAAGACCACATCGACATGATAAGGTTGAAAGTTGTGGATGATGTTGTAAGGGATATTAGTTTGTTTGATGGAGAGATGAAAAGTGGATTCGACTTGCTGAATTCATCCCAGAAACGAGGGGGTTTATATACATGAAATTCATGGTGGCTGGCAAGAGAGATTCAACAGTTGTCAGCACCTCGGGTGGATTCCGAAAATGACCAGGATGATCGAGAGCGAGGGCTGGCATTAAAGTAAGTTAACCAGTGATAATACACCGCAACGCCAATGATTCAAGAAGAATTGGATAGCTGGACCAACGCATTTTGAATATGCCCAAGCTTGGTCGCCCAGATGTAGATCAAAGACCAGACCAGTTGAGTCGAGCTATGTGGCTGACAACAACTTGGGAATCGCAACTGCAACGCGCACACTGTGATAGCAAATTGTTGGGGGTAAATGAGATAGGCATCACAAAGTAAGAGAAAGCTGGTTTCACGGTCATGGCAGAGGAAGAAGATGTCCAAACTGCCTTTCACCGTGGGTCTGCACGTTCCCACGTGTCACCTTGTTCGGTTTCAGAGCGTGAAGAATTGGCGTGAAGAGTCAATGAAGAGCAGGGCGCTTAGGATAAGCACACTAGCAGAGCCGCCGCAAGTTTCTCAGAAGGCAATTAAAATTAGCTTGTATTCATGTTATGAGGCCTGCAGTCGTTTGTTTGTTGAAGAGTTGAGAGCTGGGCTAGGGTGCCGGCGGCAATCAGGTATCGCAGCCCTAATTTGGCAAGCACCAATTAGGGGAATTTTTCAATTTTGTCCGATTTGAAATGTGTTTATCTCTTGCTCACATACGCGTCGCGTTGGCTTCGAGTGGCTTCGTTCCTCTTCGTTATCAAATCCATATCTATCTGTATTTATTTAATCGACCTCAAGGACAACCCCACACCAAGCTGAAATACTTACATCTCTACTTATCGCATCCTATAAGCCAAGTCTGACGCTGAATCCCCCCTCACCCGACGCAAATCCATCCCAGCATTGACCATGGAAGGTAACATACAAACAAGCCCGAGGACACCCCCAAGGACCAAGACGAACGGTCAGTAGATCTCCCCTAATCACAGAGCCAGGCTGCACTTTCCTGGATTGATTCCTATGTTAGGCACCCCTCGTTCCCAAGTTCCACCGCCTCCTTCTAAAAGGAGAGCACAGTACACCCCGATAAGCGGTGGGTCTTCCCCTTCAATAGGAAGGACTCAGTCACTGTCCTATTATCTTGAAGCAAGTGCAAATGGTGAACTAGACGAGTGGGAAGCCATAACAAACGGACTCTGTGCCATCACTGGCTCTGAATCTCCTGCGCAGAGTACAAGCGTAGCCATCCCCGAAATTTCTGGAGCCAGCGGATCATCCCGACCTCTGCAGATGGCCCCAGCCAGCCAGCCATTAACCAATGCCCAACGCGCCGCTCAAATCGCCCAGGAGCAATCCCTGAATAAACCGAGTGCTGAAGTTTTTCTCAATCTCTACGAAGCGATGCGCACCTCCCTTGTCGCCGATTTCCGGAAACAGTACGAGAACTATCAAATCATCATAAGCGGTTATCAGCACAGCAACATGGTCAAACTAGAGGACGCCCAACAACAAAATACCAAACTGCGAGAGCGACTTGTGACTTTGGAGAAGATGAGGGGAGAAGAGAGGGGCCGATGGGAGGCAGAGAAGAGGCATCTGATTTTGAGCATGGAGAACGGAGAGAATGGACTGGATAGAGAAGGAAGGTTGAGGAGGGAAGAGGAGGACCGGAGACGAGAAAAGGACGAACACGACAAGGCGATGCGAAGGCTCGTAGAGAAGTACGAAGCAAAGAAGAAGCTTTGGGCAACAGAGAAAGAGGAGATATCGAAGGAAGTGAGCGCGTTGCTTTCCAGAGTGGCAGAATTGGACGAGGAAAACAAGAGGCTAGAGGATATAATCACGAATGATGACAACGTGTTATTGGAGCAGCTTGAAGTTCTGGAGAACGAAAAAAGCGAGTTAATCGGAGGGTTCGATGAAGAAAAGGAACAGTGGGAAGTTGCGAGGACTTCGCTGCAACAAGAATTGTCGCTTGCCAGGCAGACGGTGGAAAAGTTGAAGAAAGAACGCGGAACGCTCTACTGGGACACAAAGAAAACCTTAATTGACGTTCAACGCGAAAACGAAACACTGAACGAAACAATTGGAGAGTTGACTCGACGGATTGAATGGCAGCAAAAAACATGGGACAAGGAAAAGTCCATCATGATGGCTAGGTTGCAGGAAGAAAGGAACGACATTGCTACTCTAAGACAACAACTATATGAACGAGAAGCCAAAAGAAAATGGGATGGTATACAAGAAGAGGAAGATGAAGAAGAATTTCCACACGAGCAGAAAGTCAAGAAATCAAGGACAGAAGATATAGTCAATCCTGGAGAAGAACAAGATGAAGAGAACGAGGCTGGGATCGACAATATCGAAGAAGGTTGTATCCAGCAAGAGTACAACGACATGAGCGCAATGGGCCTTGATGGTGAAATTGAGCGTCTCTGGGAAGAGGATTTCGAGTAAAAAGATAAAGGGAGTGAAGATGGACATGAAGATGGAAGTGCAGCTGGAGGAAGTGCAGACGGAAGTGAGGATGAGTTCAGCTGAATAAGCTCGACAAAGACTTCTTTATCCTATGAGTAAAATAATCAGCTGAAGGGGGGTTATTTTCCTTCCAAAATCCCTAATTAAATCCACAAACACATACCACACAAGGCGAAAATTCTCATTGAACATGACAAGGGTCCTCGAGTCTTTCATTTATCCTTGAACCAGAAGCAACGGGGTCCGCTCCACGACGCGTGTACTCCTCGAGCATGGATTTGGCTTCCATCCTGGAAAACTGTCCCAGGCTACCATTTGCAGTAGCTTTCGATCGGTCATCCAGCTCTTGCCTTAAGATTTTCAACTGTTCTTCAAGTTCTGCAATTCGCCGTCCACGGTTCTCAATTTCTGAGTTTTTTTCTGCGTCCTCTGCTTGTCGTCGAACTTGCTCCTCTTTCGCTTTCATCTCTTGTTCGGCCACCAAGGTCGCCCAACGAGTTTCGATTTCCTTTGTCCAATGTTGGTCGAGGTTTCTAATCGCTTGCTGGGTCAGCTCTTCCACTGTCTTGTGATCTACCCGTGGTTGTTGTTCCAACAGTCGTTTTTCTTCCATGATCTGTTCTTTCTCCACATTCCAAGCTTCCTTCTCTCTTGCCCTCTCCTTCTCGGTTTCCAATAAAGCTGCGGTTAATTCGTTCACTCGGGCCATAACCTCACCCTTCCCGAGTTCGAACCCTGCCGTTTTGCCCTTCTCCATCCCGATCTCCAACGAGGCTTTCACGCGTTCCTCCCATCGAGTCGTGGCCGCTTGCATCATCTTCTGATGGTCCTCAGCTTGTTTCTCCAGAGCGACTTGCATCTGCTTGGCCCAGACCTCCAACTTCTGCTGAAAAGCCTCGTAATCCAATTTGTCCCTTTTTAGTTGGGAGATGGTCCGCTCCAAGGCGCCCTTTTCGTTTTCGAGCGCTTTCCTTGCGTCTGATTCGCTTGTTCGCATCGTCCTTTCGTCCTGGATGCACTCCTCTAACCTTCGTTGCTCTGCCAGCCACTCTCCCGTCAGATTCGCGATCCGTTGTTCGCTCGCCTTCTTTTGCTGCTCCTCTTTCTCCTTCTGCTCGGTCAATTTCTTCATTAACCTCTCTTGCAGTTCCTTCGATTTTGATTCGGTCTGACCCAGCTTTTGGCGCAGTCGATCAAGCGTACCCTGTATCTTCTGCTCAAATGTCACCTTGATCTGCCTTATGATCTGCTCGAGTGCCTCGATCATTCGGTCACCGGCTTCGAAAATGGTTTCAACCTCTTTGGAATGATCTTCGTTCAGTTGAGCCAGCTCTTCCTTATGATCGGATTGGAGACGCGTCATTTCAAGGTCATGTTTTCTTTGGGCACAGGCTAGATCCTCTTCGAAAAGCTTGAGAACCAGATCAGTGTGATGTTCGACGACCTCCGAAAGACCCTCGGATTCCGAAGGTGTGAGCTTGAGTTCGGGAAACGAAAGTTTAGGAGGAACGACGTCTGTGTGCGAGTCAGCCGGAACCCAACTGGACGCGCCTGGATCCGACGTAGAACCATGCCGGTCAGGATGTGAAGGTGGGCGTGAAGCCGAGGTCGTTGTTGAGATAGACTTCGTTAACATTTCGTGTATGATTAGGACGTCACAGTTCTGGTCCGTTTCAGGTTCAGGGATCTGTGAACCGGAAGGACTTTTATGCGATGAGGGCATGGTGTGTGAAAAATTGGTTGGATTGGAACTAGGATTCGGTTGTCCTTTCACCAGAGTTGCCGCAACGGATGAAAGTGATTTTGTTGGCCCAGGGGGGTCCGCGTTTGAATTTGGGAGAGATGACCGTTCATCTTGAAGCAAAGTAGGAGATATTGAGCAGTTCGACTTGGGGTCCGATTGAGGAAGAGACGTACAGTAGGGGGAAGAGGAAAAGGAGGCCAGCTCCTTTGATGGACAGGACTACAGCATATTTAAAATAAGAATTGATGGTTTTTTTAAAACGAATGAAAAGAATAACCTGTTCATCTTCATTCGGTGGGAGGCGAGGTTTTCGACGCTTATCAACGAACGGACGACCCGCTTGCGCTTCAGCAGCTCGTCTCATCAGCCTGAGCTCCTTTTTTCTATGAGATGCTTGATTTCGAGCTTGGATTTGCGCCTCTGTTCCAGGGGTGGGTGTGAACTGGACTCGACCTTGAAACTGTGGATCTTTATTGAGTTTCCGCGTTGACAATGGAGCCTGGCAAACTTACGATGGCGTTCGCAGCTATTGTTGTTGGCGCTGTATCTGGGAGATAACAATGGCTAGGCGGGCCTATTGGAGGTGCAAGGGATTTTTGGTTCGTAGAGGACTCTGGCTGGCGTTCAAGCGACGCAACAGTAGCTGCTGTCGAAGTCCTATCATGTTTCGAAGCTGGAGATATAAAAATAAGAAAATCGAAGAAATCTATCTTTTACACCTTGACCTTACCCGGGGGTGTTGTGGATCCACTTGATGGAGAACCAGACTTGGATTTTGATGCAAGACATTCGGTGTGATTCAACCGCGGCCTTTTCGCTTTGGAGTGATTATGGGCCTCATCTACAGAAACATTCGCCTGTTTCTCTGGATCTTGACTGTGTTGTGGGGATCTACTTGTGAGGGTGTTCGAATCCTGTCTTGAAGGCACACTGGATGGAGTTCCGACGTCCGTCTCGTCCAATAACCGCTTCTTGCCTCTTGCCTGGAAGTCTGAGTGTGGAGGCGCAGCGAAACCATTAACCTGCTCGTCCGCTACATGTTGGAAGATAGGTGTATGGGTGGCGTCCGCGACGACCAGGTCTTCTCGTTGTGTATTGTCTAGTGGTGTGTCTTTGGTGGCCATGATCGAATAGAACTAGAGATGCGGATGTTGGTGTGGCATCTGACCTGAAGAACCAGCGATAAGTAATTAAAGACAAATGATGTCAATAAGTGAAAAGGAATGCATACTGTATTACGCGTGGTGGTTGTCATCGACAGAAACAGACCTCGAGGATGTCGACGATATCTTGCATGGGAGCAGGAATGTGAAATATCGTTTTCGGGAAAAGAACATCGTTGATTACGTAACAATTTCGGTGGATCAATTGAATAGGGGCAAATGACCCCGAGAATGACTTGTTCGCTCGCCGGGATTCTTCCTTTTCAGAACATTTTCTGTCTCTTTGGACATCGGAGGAGCTGAAGATGACAGCAGATTTTGTTCTCTAGCTTTCCAGATGCTTCCTAAGTTTTTATGTTGTCAGATAAACATTCGGACTCAGCCGATGGTATTCAATTGGGGGCCTCCCATCCTAGCAAACTGAATTCAATTTTTCTCGAAAAAAATAACTTGGTTTTCCCTGATAGTTTGGATGAGCAAGATATTTTAACGACCGGTAAAAAATCCCCGACTATAGCTTGAAGCTTGACGTGAAGTTCGAACCCCCCAGCAGGGCGGCCCGGGCGGCGGCATCGGCGCTAAAGCTAAAGGTTTTTTGGACTTCGTCTCACGCGCTCAACTCAGAACCAAAGCGAGAGTGTTTGTAACCCTCGATTCCCCGGAAGTTCGTCTTTTCAACTATCGCTTTTTCAGGGCGCCTGGGACTTATCATAATGGGCAATACATACAGTCAGATGGATGATGATCCTTCTGGTAGTAAGTGTTGACATCGACGAGGCCTGCCGCGCCAGCACTGAATGCGTCTTAAATCTTGATGGATGTTTAGCCGTTCAATCAGTAGCAGATATGTTATCCTATGACATGGAAGGCACTTCTGGTACTAGTAACGACTCACAAAAACGAAAACGGTCGTCGAGCCCCAAGTCGGGCGGCACAAGCCCTGTGACTAGAGCCAACTTGAAGTTGCCAGATGCAACCGACAAGGGGGACTTGCCTCCGCGCAAAAAACCAAAGACAGAGCTTTCCACTATTCAAGAAGAATCCGAAATCGATTTGGAACCAAAATTTCTGGATCCTCGTGTCTACGCATCCAAGTCCCCAACATTGCCTGTGGGCCAAACGCATTCCGAGTGGATTGGACACCCACAAGTTGACCTTAACTCACCAACGACAAACGAAATTCTGTCAACATACATCAAACCTTTATCCATCACGTCTATTCAATTGGAACAGCTGGTGACGCAGGAGAAGACTCAGAAGCCCATGGAGATGGATTGGAGAGCAGTGCTGCGCTCATCAAATGTTGTCGCTCTGATCAACGAAGGCGTTGATGAGATCTTGGAGGTTCTCAAAGTCGGGATCGCGGACGAACCTACTACGAAGAAAATACCAACGCCAGCGGGATCAGTAGACGCTGGGGGAGGGATGTATAAGGCTGGCTCTGTTTTTGAAGAAACCTCAACGGAAATTTTGGAAAAAGAACAAACATCCGACTTCGGGATTGATGTCGACACTGATCATCAAGAAAGGAAGGTAACTGCAGAAATGGGAGTCGGGACGGACACAAATCAGGACATCGACCGAGCATCAGGCCGGGAGCTGGTTAGACTCCTTGAAGGACGCATCACCATACTTCATAATGAGAAAGAAGACTTACGCAAGGCTGTTCTCCAGAGTACCGAGGAATTGGACAAAGCGAAGGCCTATGTCAAGTCACTACACACCAAATACGCCGAAGATAAACAGGAATACGAAGCACAGATGACCAGATCTTTCAATAACAAATGGAACGAACACGCCAAAGTTCTGAATTCTCATAAAAAGAAGATAATGGAAAACGCACAGCTAAACCAGCAGAACAGGGATTTCTTGGTACAGGTGAAGGCCCGGCTCAAATCCGAGATGCAGGAAATCAGGAAAGAGAGGATATTACTCAAGGGAGAGATCCAGAGATACGAGATGGAGTCGAACAGATTGGAGGAGGAAAGAAAGGAGAACGAGAAAGTCCAGGAAAAGCTGAGGATAAAGGAACGCAATGAATGCTGGATGTGGACGAAGTTGAAGAGTCAAGAAAACACGTTGGAGGCCTTCAAAGCGGAGAAAGAACAGTGGAAGAAGGACTGGGAGGTCACTGGAATTAAGATGAGGAAGCTCATAGCGGACCTGGCTCAGGCTAGAGAAAAGGCGCCCATGCCTGACTTGGGGCATGACGAGGATCCCAAAGTCAACGAAGAAGGGGGCTAATTTCCGTAAAATATCGTCTTCAGATTTGATAGATATGTTTGTTTACTGATTTCTTGACGAATCAAAGCCAGCGATACAAGAATACAGGGGGTTTGCAAGTCTGTGAAAAATAGGGTCTGGCTGCGCGGTATTATGGCGTTCAGTGGCTGCCGTAGCAGTTCTTGTTATCACCACTTCAGGCTGGAATGACCAGCAAAACAGGCGTTGACCATATATAGTCAGGCTCACCTACAGAAGAGCGGTGGACCTATATACGGGCCGAGGATGTTGGAAGATGATGGATGGATAGTGCCAGGGCAGCCAGGCTCGGTATGATCGATGATCACAAGAGAATGGCAAAGTCCCTGAAAGTCGATCCACAGGAGCCACAAACGTTGGTGCGCCACACAAGTTGGTAATAACCAAAAAAGGAGATATATTTCGAGGGTGACCTTGAGCGTTAGGCGCCACGGTGAACCCTGTACCGGTCATTTAAGAAATGAGGGTCAGTTGCATTATGTATGGAGGAGAACGCCGAGCCTTATCTGCTCAGTTGAACACCCAACCTGATAGGCTGGCCATAGGCTGTATTTATACACAAGATACCGCCTGATGCCGTGCGGAAGACGCAAGAAAACACACTGATTGGAGAAGAGAATCTAGGAGAACCCGTTGGCAGACTCGGACAGATAGAACCGTGTGTTAGCGGAAATGGCCAAGCACCTAGTATGAATATCGAAATTCGATCTTCCGTCGTCATATATCATATAATATATGGATCATGGATGCACATTGCACGAGGCTGCTAAGACTGAATTCACGAATGCAATTGGGGCGTCTTTTCCATCGACCTCTTCCATGAATCACCCACCACTTTGGGATAGATAAGAAATGCCGACAAAAATTCCGTCATCCTCCTCAATGATTTCCTTGAGTCACCAGCTCATTGACAAAATTTCCAAAGACCTAGCGATTATAGATAAAATTTTACCAACGCTACTTACAAATATACCCAGTCGTCTCGGAACCGTGCTCGGATCTGACAAGTGGATCAATTCATTGCTGGAAAAATAGAAATAGGCGTGGATAATGGAGAAATAGCCCGACAAGCCTTTCGAGCTGGTGGGAAGACAAAAAGAAGCCCTGGAGAAAGGGTTGATGAACTATGTGGATAGCATACCCGGTCAATACAAAGTACATTGTGAAGGTAACTTACCGAGATCAAAACAGAACACGACGACCTATTCTGTCATTGTCGAGTGGACTGCGTCGCCAAAGGTGCGCCCGATACTGATTCGCGAGGAGTCCGTTCACGTTGCGTTCACGATCCGAGTTCGGTTGAAAGTGTGTTCCTCAAGGGTGTTGATGGTCACAGAAAAGTTTGATATAAATGGAGTTGAAGTCTCGAGGAATTATCAGAACAGAGTCATTGGTTGTTCTTATACAAGAGAGTGTTGCGGTTGGAATTCCGATGTATTCCGATGTCAGGACTCAGAGAATCTGGATGTACAATGGACAAAGGCTCGGCCTGTCGTATTACACCTTTCGCAAGTGGGGACACAGGTCTGGACAGTTCATATAGAAGCGACGACGGGTCGGGGGGAGCATAAATATGGATCAAAGAAGCCAGGCGTACACGGCGGGTGGGTGGGGACCCTTTCCGTGTAACCGCGCGCAACAAAAGCGCTCGAGAACACAGGGTACTCGATACTCGAGAGAGGCTCGCTTGGCAGGATGGCGACAGAGATGCAAAGCCATCGCCGCGGTGTATTTTGGTGGAAACAAGAATACTCGGACTTTGTGGCTCAGGGAATGTTGGGATATAAACCCTAATTTGGATGTCCGACCAATCGTCGGAGTTTGAAAATAAAATAGCCTGCGCTTAGCTGTGTTCGCAACTTTCTTCAACTTATCGACGCTTATATCTTATTTAACCAGGTATTTTCCCTCTTTTTTGCGCTCCATCGACCATGCTCACCATCGCCTATGCGCACAGACCACCGCCGTCGACGGAGACACAGACGACGACGACGACCGCACCCCTTGCCCATGCTCTGCAGTCCTCCAAGCATCGTCCACCAAACAAAGCATCCTATCTAGTGCCCCATCCCCCTCGGAAGCGAATCAAGTTCATCCTGGCCGACAGTATCTCATCGCCGCCTCCGTTCGAAAGGGCATCATCAAAGGGCAGTCCTTTCTACAGCCACGCAGGCTCGAGCTCGAGCACAGAGGCTTTGACCAGCTCGTCGTCGCTCAAAGCCAAGCTTTCGTCCAAGCTCAAGCGCAAGTCGATCCCACAGCGGCCGCCTTCTCCAATACAAACAGCCTATTCATCCCCTGACACGTCCTCCAAGTCCCTATTCACCCCCGCAAAGGTCTACCCGATCGCCTCTTCTCGCTCTACCACCTCTTTTCTCGTAAAAAAGTCTGTATCATCGCCCCTCCTCTTTGATCCTCTGCAGGCCTCACCTCCCCCATACTCAAAACACCCAACACCCGTGCCTGTTCCTGTGCAGCCTTCACCGCACATGAACTCAGATACGGATGATGACAGGGATGACAACGACATGATCTACACCTCGAGGCTCGGGTCATCTGCCCGCCCAGCCTCGAGCAGTTCTCAAAGTTTGCGAAGCCGCATTTTCGGACTTGCATCCACTAGTAGTAGTACCAACGCGTCTCGTGTCCGCGATAAGCCGATATGTACTACTCCCGGTATGCTGTGCGCAGGGGAAACGGAAACGGAAACAGACGAACCAGTGAGTGAAAGTCCATCTTATCTTTTTTCCCTTGCCTATCACCTGTTAGAGCGTCCCCCCTATGACCTTATTTTCGCCATCTATTTTGAACAACGAGTTCATGAACAAATGATCTCTCACATACTCTGTTCTATGTACACATTTCTTCTAATTTATCTTCCATTCTCATCCTTCCATTTCCCACACATACAACTTGGCAGTTGAATGTCCTTGTAAACATCATACTCACGAACCTCTCTTGTCCACTCTAGTCGCGTCACCTGCCAACTGCCCGTATCACCCCATCTTCAAGACTTCACATCTCATTTGAAGAACGGCTAACACCTCTACTTTTCGAATTTTCCCGTCTCCTTTCAATAGTACCCGCCATTTTTGGAACCTTGTATAATCTGTACCACATACTTTACCCACCGACGTATGATAGAACGTCCAATAATGTACGACCACCACCCGAACGCGTCGATTACTTTATCTCGGCCCTTTGGGTGAGTTTGATCTTGCGTTTTCGATCTTCACAAAAAGCTAACCCAAGATTTTTGTTTAATAGGCAATCTTAACAGGATACCAATGCCTCAGTCTAGCCACCGGCCTCCTCACACGGTGGCGAGTATACTACCCTCCACTCTCCACCCTCGTCCGACTATTAGCTCTCCAAGGCATCTGTTGGCCCGCAACCCACCTTACCCTCTCCATCCTAGAGCACGAAAAGCGGCCGGTCATCTGCTGGGCCGTGATCGCCACAACGACGTGTATGAGCCGCAGCGTGCAGATTTGGGTGACCAGTAATCTCTGGTGGGAGAAACGAGGGTCTATCGCTGGCCCCGGGACGAGCACGACCCACGATGGTAGTCTAAAAGATAACGTACCCCCTCCACACACCCTTCATCAACATCATCATTATACTCCTCCACCTCCTCACTCAAGCGCGTCCACGAACGGGGGTGGCGGTGGCGGTGGCATTCCTCTCGGCTCTCCCAACACCCTCATGGCATCAGGCTCCGGAACAGGGACTGGAGTCTCGCCTATGCCTATGCCCATGCCGCTGCGCAAAGAAACCAGGCACCCGTACTGGAAGCGGTGGGGCGGTGGTGGGAAGTGGGGCGGTCGGCGATGGGACTGGCAGGAGGTGGGGATCAAGTGCGTGTTGCCCGCTGGGGTCGTTTATTTTATCATGGCCTGGGCGGAGGTTCTTAGAAGGGAGTTCGCGTTGGCCGCAGTGGGCGTGGTCCCAGGCACAGGCGCGGGCGCGGGTGCGGCTGGTGTTGCGATGGGCGTTCCTTGAGACGTTGAGTTACCTTTACCTTTCCTTCTTCCTCCGATTCTTCCTCTTTTCCCCTTCACATTCACATTTCTATGACACACTCCCTTTCCTTTCTGGATATCATTTTGACAACCCAAAAAACCCCGCCGCCTAGACTCTTTTCCTTCCTTCTCTCATATACTCTGCATGCAAAGTTTTGACTTTCTTTTGTGTTTTATTTTTTACGGTACACATTGTGGATGGGCTATATTTGTGATTTATACCTTTCTTGTTTTCTCTGTTCTCGGATTTCCTCCTCTGATTCTACTAGTATTAGTAGAAGTAGTATAGTAGTACTGGGTGCCGCACCACGGCACCTCTTCCAGTTTGATGAAAAATGACATTACTCGAAACATCCCCTGAAGGTTACTATCTTCATTGAATCTGCTACGTGATCGACCGTACCTCTTCTTCAAATAATTCATCTCTTCCTCAGGGTCTGGGACCATCACCCTCGCGTACTTGTTCGATTTCGAAAACGATGATTTTCGAAAAAAAAATACCATAATTATATAGTGTGAGTGGTGCGTGGTGGAGAGTCCTTTTCTTTTTGCTGAGCATAAATACATATGGAACAGAAAAAAAGAAAAGAAAAAAAAAATAGAGCTATAACAAGATGTAAGTACGGAAGCGGTAAAGAAAAAAAAATATAATGTGAAAAAGATCCAAGTCAAAACGTGATGAGGAAGGGGCGAAGGTAAAAGCTGCAAGGCAAAGCACGAAGAAAAGGAGGACGAAGAGGTACCGATAAAGGATTGAGAACAAGGTGAAGGGGTAAGGGAGGTTAAGGAGATATGTTGGATCATGGTCATCGTGCAGCATTAAGATTAAAGGGACAACGAGACGAGGACGAGGGTGGCGGTAAGACG
>JAHXRV010008547.1:0-32030 GCA_019904355.1 Psilocybe tampanensis | reverse complement strand
TGATCCAAAATAACTGATTTCAAGATGAAATTTGTTGAAAATTTGACTAAAAGTTAGGCTTGCAAATTTTTTTTTCGGGGCCTCGCGGCCACCCTCCCTCCCTACGTCCGGTGCGTTATATTGATCCCGCCACCCCCTTGGGCCAGCAACATTTTGATCATTTTAACCAGCACATCCTTAGGCCTCAGTAGTCTTGCCCTGTCGAATTGAGATTTCGACGATTTCGGCTGAGGGTATGTCCTTTACGAAACAGGCGACTTCGGTATTCCTGGGACCTGTGGAAGAATGATTAGGACAGTTATGGCCGATCTTGTCGTTCAGCTGAACAACTGCAAGCTATTGTAGCTGAAGAGGCATGCAGCCCGTGATCGAATGACAAAAGTGACGAAAAATTAAACGAAAACGACAAGAAGGTCAGAGAGTTGATTTTGTCTTACGATTTTTTGTAATCTGATGTCAGTTTTTAGTGTTTAGTTTTGTACTATGTTCGAGACGAAATTTCATCAATCTTTGATATCTTTGTCACATTATAATCAAGACCTTCGGGCTTCAGGCTGTTCAAAAATATAACCACAGTGAAACCGACCAGTCAGGAGAACAACATTCTGCTCAACACACGCCTGACAGTTATGTCGAGGTCCCAAATCCCCAACCAGCGAAACCGACCAGTCAGGAGAACAGAATTCCACCGAATGGTTATGATCGGCACATGCCTTAGCAGTGAGAACTTAGAAGTCGTCTCGAGGTCCCAAATTCCCGACCGTGATACCTTCTACAATTCACTGCTCTTGTTTTCTGGATTCTTGCGGCTGGGCGCCGACTCATTCATCGCAACTGATACAGTCAGCCTAACGTGCAGATTCTGTTTCAATGGTACGTCATGAAATGGAAGGACAGAACGTGGAAATAAACTCAACGGAGATTATCCAGCGGCCGTTGATCAACGTTGTTCACGACAATCAGCTCCTTTAAATAACCACCAAACGGAACATCAAGCTGCCTAGTTATACTTGGGAAAATTTATTTTTGGGTCACAGGTTCTTGTTGGGAGTAAGATCCTATAATATGTGAAGAACAAACCTGGTTCTGATTTGGCATCCCCTTGTCTTTTCGTCGTTATTTCCCCTCGAATTCCTTCTTGACCAATATCCTTCGCTCAATACTCCGAGCTTCCCCCGGCGGAATGGCGACACTGCTAGATTTCTTGCTGAGTTATATTCTCAACATAAAGGTTCAATCGGTGAGGTTATATGATCACGATCTACCTATCTGTGACGCTAACCTAATAGAAGTATTTTAATGGTCAGCTCCACTGTCGTACATGCCGATGGACGAGAACTAAAACAGCCTCCAGTGTCAGCCCTTGCTCTATATATCTGGGATTATTGTATCACCTTCGAAATGGAGGTTGATCTTGTGTGGAACTCTAACTGGAGTTTCACGAAATGTTTGTTCATCGTGCAGCGATATCTGCCATTCGTTGACGTGGCTATCCTAATGCCCTATCGTGAGTTCTTTTCAAGTTCCAGATCCACGAGACACGAATATTCAACTTCTGTTCTCAGAAAGCCTCGGGAGAAATTTGGCTATAACCGACTGCAAGAGAGTGTACCAAACATTGGGATGTTCGTTTTCACTCGTCAACAAATTGTCTTGCGGCACCTAACTGTATTGTTATGCGTTAGGGATGGCAATGACTGGGACCATTCTGTCGGAGTGTATGTTCAATTTTCTCGATCGATGAACCACTCTCCTGATACCTTAATCCTAGTACTTTTGGCTTTGCGGGTGTGGGCTTTGTGGAATCCCTCAGGGAGGAAATGGCCGGCGATCATCCTTTCCATCTCGTTCATCGCATTTTGGGGCCCGACATATCTCTACGTAGACCGATTTCTCAAATCCCTTCAGTGTGAGTGGGATTGTGACGGCATCGCAGAAATCCACGCGTCTCATACTTCTACGTCATTCCAGTTGGATCTCTTCCATTTTCCTCCCTTCCGTCCCTCGGTTGTATCCTTTTGGCAGGAAATAACTCCTTGTTCCTTTGTTATGTAACTGTCATGATATGGAACACCGGTTGGTCTTGTATTTGTCCTTGTAGATGGCCAGTCTTGACTCTTCTGAATTCTTCTTTAGGAACCCTTATTTTCATGCTAATCCCTGGGATCCAAGCCTGTACGTCTCTTAAGTCTTGGCATTCTCTTCTCGTCACGTCATGACCTCTTGCTAAATGCTCAACGTCGACTCTCGCAGATAGATCTGGAGGAAACTCCGGCCTGTTCAACCTCATCTATCGTGACGGTATGTTGTTCCCTTCTCCATCCAAATTTTTCTCGAGAAAATGCTCAGTCGCTGATCATAATATCAAGGCGTTACATACTATATATACCTCGTTGGTCAGTCGCTCTAGAGCATCTCCAGTCTAGTGGTGGATTCTAAGATAGGTGTTCATATATCAGTGCTATCTTGTCTAAACGTTGTAGCCATCAGAACATTTCCGGTGAGTCTACGACAACCTCATGAGCACTTAAGAGACACTAACATTTACGCTGAATGTAGCTTGGCGCGAATTATATCTTCCTTTCGTAAGTAGTCCCCCGTCAAGTTATTATCGATGTACTGGTTGAGCAACTTGCACTTACTTATCCAGGATGGAACGCGGGCTGCATACCATTCTGGCCAGCCGAGTCTTGCTGCACATCCGCAACCATGTCAAGAACGAAAACATCGACGTTTTTGAAGTGAGTTGAAGTGGCAGAAGACAGTAGAGAAACATTCTTTGCTGAGATTCGAAGAAAAAGCCGTCGGTAAGATACCTTGTACTAGTAGCTCTACTAATAGAGCCTGGCAGTTGGTCGCATCGCAACTACTTCCAATACATCCGTTTAACTTTCATCGATGAACAAATTGCCGGCCATTGCTATCAGATTTCAATAAAAATGTTACTGAGCTTCAAACTTGAAGTGTTGGCGCTTGGAAGTTGGCTAGATGCCGGGGCCGGCCGTAACGCCGTTGACCGACTGCCGGCTGGCGGCCCGGGGTGTGTTTGTTACCATCGTTGGCCGTGGCTGGTCCAAACACTGCTCCCTTCGACCACGACCCGAACACGCTTATCGCAATAAACTTTTAACTGACCCGGAAACAACGGCTTTATGTCTATGTTCGAACGGAATTGAAACTTTGAAGCTTGAAGCTCGAAGCTGAACAATACTGAACTCAACCTGAACGGCTGCTGAACTGCCAATTGACAACAGAAACACCGACTTGTGTTAGTGAGTTATTGGTTTATCGTCCTATGGTTTCTTTCTATACGCATTACATCGCAGGCTAAGCGCTGAGTTCTTGCTGATTCATGAATCAGACTGAGCTGTTTTAGCAGGAGCTCCATATCAGCATCAGAGCTTTTCAGGCTTGGATTGCCAGCTGGAAGGTAGACCGTATGCTGGCCGATGCATGGAAAACCTGAAGGTTGTATGTACAAGTTTCCGCAGACGATTCTGTTCTAGTCTTTTTCAGTTGTTTTGCAGGCCAAATATCTAATTCAAGGTTTGATCAAACCAACCACTGCTGTCCTACTGGAACGGTACAGTCCCCACAATTTCGCCCTAATCAGGGCGATGTCATACCAGCCATGATGGACGAACCGCACCTAAATTTAGGAGTAAGCTAGAAGGCTGGTGAAAGGCCACTTCAATTGTGCCCACTGCCTCTCGTAACCAACCCCCGGTTCACTGCTACACGGCAAACAAGAATCGGAAGGTTTTACTCGCACTGCCTTTCTTTGTTGCATCAACAGTCGCATTTCTTCTGATCTTCTTCTAGTCTTTGGAATTTGATTTTTGACGGGCTCTGGAGGTCGCTTTGGCGAAAGGTACGTGGCCACAATCGACAAAAAGTGTTCCAATAACTCACCAAGCCTTTCTTATGCAGGCCATTAATCTGAATCAAAGTCCTCTGTTTTATAGGAAGACTACAATTCGACGATAGAGGAGGACGCCGATCTGCGATAATCAATTCCTCCACCCCAAATCGGAATATGTCATTTCATGATGATAACGCACACAAGCCCGTTTTTATCCAGCTCGGTCTTGTATTTATAGGTAGGCTAACGATTCAGAAGACTATAAGTTATGCTTAGTTAATGTGGTTGTTGCAGACACACCATCCCAACCTATTGTTTTCTTCCTCTATTTGCGAGGCCTTTTCTGCACCCAAATCCAACGCTCCAGCCGCACCATAAAATTATGTCTACACTTCCTGATATATTGATAGAGTACATGCTCAATATGAAAACTGTATCTGTGAGTCAATGTCTTGCCATACTTTGAGCTTGCTAACCGAGTCAATTCAGTACATTGATGGTTAGCTCTTCGTTTTTCCGTTCAAAGATCATCATAATGATGATCTCCAGTCTCCGCACTTGCTCTGTATATATGGGACTACTTTATCACCCTCCACATGGAAATCGATCTCATATGGAACGACAAATGGACCTTGTTGAAGATTCTGTTCCTCCTCCAGCGGTATTTACCGTTCGTGGACGTTGTCGTGCTTATCCCTTATCGTGAGTCAGTTACAAGTAAAGCGGTATCTGGACACACTGTTGACGTTGGGATATAGGGACTTTAGGAATAAATTTCTCCGCGACGTTTTGCTATCAGTTTTACCAAGCCTTAGCATGTTCGTCGTTGAAGCACTTTCCCTGATTAGAGAACTGAATGCTGACGGTATCGTAGGGATGATGTTCTCTGGCACCATTTTGCCAGAAGGTACAGTGATTCCATTGTAAGCCATAATGTTGCTCATTGAACCACAGCGTTACTTGCTTTCCGTGTATGGGCTGTCTGGGGACGAGCTAAATGGCCAACGATCATTCTTGCCCTTTCTTTGGTTGCATTGTGGGCTCCAGCATACCTTTACCTATACAGGTTTCTCAAACCTCTCCGATGTGAGTCGTATGGTGTCAATTCATTGACTAAAGTCATGAACACGATATCACAGTCGCGAACCCCCCATTCCCAGGGTACCATGGTTGTACCCTGATTTCAGCAAAGAATTCTTTACTTCCCTGCTATCTGATGATCATGATTTGGAATATAGGTTAGTCTTTATCATTTTTCTTTTGCCTTGATTCCAAAATCAATTTTAAATTTTTCCTCCAGGAACTCTTATCTTTATGTTGATCCCTGGGCTCAGATCTTGTCAGAAAATCTTGTCGTTCTTCTCGATAAATCAATTTCATTGATCTTTTTTTTTTTTTGTTTAATATTCAGATCGAGCCGGAGGGAACTCGGCCCTTTTCCACATCGTTTATCGGGATGGTTTGTAATCCCTCTTTTGCGTTAGTTTATGTCCCTCAGCTGTGCCGAGCTCATCTGCCCCAACCCCAAACAGGCGTTATGTATTATCTTTACCTTGTTGGTGAGTCCATGTCGAAGTTCGGTATCACCGCACACACCGGAGTCCTGACTGTATCGCTCAGTTTTGTCTCTCCTAAACGTCCTTGCGTTCAAAACTTTCCCTGTGAGTGGACATCGTCGCCGATGGCCATATGTGGCACATATCCATATCCGTCAGACACTTAATGTCGTCCTTCTTTGCCCCCAGATCGGAGCGGAATATATGTTGCTTTCGTGAGTGCTTTTTTCTTTTCTTTTTTTTCGAATGCCCCTCTGACTTTCCCCTACTGATGGATCAATTCGCCTTTTCGCCGCCGTCTGCCTGCCTAGTGTCCAACGTTGCCTGCACACCATCCTCGCCAGCCGGATGTTACTCCACATTCGCTATCATGTGAAGAACGAAATGGAAGTCCCATCCGAGCCACTCGCATTTAACGCACTCAACTTCAACGTCACCGCAAATCTCAACACCGTGACTAACACCACCAACACCACCAACTTCTATGATATCAGAGTCGTCCGCACCCATACCTATGACCAGCATGAAGCTCGATGTCGGAACCACGATGAGCGGAATGAAGACGTGGAGGGGAGGTTTAGGGTAGTGACGCCGCCGATACCGTACGGCTGGTAGATGGTGGAGTGTAGGATTCCGACTTTCCGGTGGTGGAAATGCACCGTATTGCACATTAGTGTTTATTGTATCTTCTGCTCGGCCAGCCTTTGTATTTTATTCTATGGCCTTCAATACAACACCTCCGAGCACTAGCGAAAAATGCCGTCGACGTCGCATCATCATTAATCGGAAATGATCATTGTTCATGAAAAATGGGTGATGATTCGAGCAAGACATAGAAACAGAAACAGAAAGTATGAAGCAACAACAAGAAGGGACTAAAATGACGGGAAATCGACAGGAAGAAAAGGGAAAAAACGTAAAGAAAAAAACAAAAAACAAACAAAAAAGCAAAGAAAGAAAGCTATTAAACCGAAGCGTATAACGAAGTAACCAACGGGGGTCTGTGGGGCGTGAGTAATATGATGCAACGAGGAAACTGGTTGGTCGATTGATTGATTGAGTGTAAGTCGTCGTTGAGATTGAGATTTATGTATGGTACCGTACGTACTAGGCCAGGAAACTTGGAAGAGGGATGAATAGAAAGAAGGAAAAGGAGATGAGCATTTCGATACGTAGCACACGAATTGTAGTATATAATTCCCGTAAGTCTCAAAAAAAAAGAAAAAGAGTTTCGGAACGGGTAGTACAGGAAGCAGGAAGGGGTTGTGAGCAAGAGAAGTAAAGAAAAAAAAAAAGTGGGCAAGAAAAGGAGACAAGGCCAAGAAAAGGAATTGTGGGGGAGGGGTGTGGAAGGGTCATAAGAATCGGAATGAAAGAAAAATGTTTATTTCACAGGTGTGGCGAGATCAAATGTCGGTTCGGTCCAGACACGTTATGTGAGGATCCGATCTTTCATCGATTGTGATGGGCAGTAAGGCCATCATCGTGTACATAGGAGGGCTGGCGGGGGTGACCAGGGGATGAAAAATCGTGAGTTATCGATTTACTGGTTCTTGCAATCTTCCGCGTTGACGGTTTTGCCTTTCGCGGGTCCACCACCCCGGCCTTTTGCTGGTCCACGTCGGCGAACGGGAACATCATTATCCGAGTCGGAGTCCTATTAGGTGGGCGAGTCAATCAAATGCTTAGACAAGAAGGGGAACGGCAACGTACATCCTCAAAATGCTCATCGTCGTCCTCGTCATCTTCGTCAAAATCCTCGGAATCGTCATCCATATCGGCATCCATCATCTCGTATGCCAGGGCTTTGCCGGTGAAGAAATCAATGGCACGAGGGATAACCTGGGATGTTTTTATGAGAAACGACGAGTCTATACTTTTTTTTTTCAAACAAACCTTTTCTTTGAGGTCTTCGCCAATTTGGTAGTCCTCTTCGAGTTTTGCTTCGAGTTCTTCAAGTTCATCTTCCTCGTAATCGCCATTCTCAATGGCTTCCTCTGTTGGGGGCTCTGGTGGCGAGAAGAAGTTGAAGAACGAATCTGTAGGATGTGCTTTGCGGACGAGACGGGTCCTGTTGGTGTCTATCCGAAAAAAAAAAAATAAGCAAAAATCGAACCAAAAAGGCGATTCACAAACATACTTTTATTCCTTTGTTTCTTAATCTCGAACTCCTTAGTCAGGTCCTTGTCCTCCTTCCATTTGATGCTGGTTCCAATGGCGCGGTCATAGATAAAATCGCCTAGATAGCCAACCTCTTCTTGGTAAAGGTAAGTCTTTTCGAGGACCTCGTTGGTGAAAAAGTCGTTCGGGGAGAATTGGAAGATCAGCTTGAAACCAGGTTTTCCGAGAGCCTCTTTAGGTGCATCAGCTCCCTCTTTGATATATTCAAGGCGGATGTCGACGAGGTGCTTGAGGGCATCGGCATCACGATCGGTGATCAAATCGTTGAGACCAAGGTGATTCCTCAGGGCTGTAAGCCAGAATTCGGGAATACCAGTGGGTGATGGGGTGACGTCCTTTGGTAATGGTGTGTACTCGTCGTCGTCTTTGATTGAGGCTTCCTCTCCTGCCTGGATCTCTTCGGTGGTGGCTGCAGCTTTCCCGGAAATGATGGCACTTCGGCGCTCGTAGAGGGGTTTTTGGAGTTCAAGGTACTGGAGATGAGTCAGCAATGTCAACGAAAAGGATGAAGAAAGACGGATTAGTGAATGTATGAAGTGATGCAGGAATCATGGACTGAATTATAAAAAGATCGACTGAAATCGGTTTAAATAAACACGACTCCGCAAATAGGGAAGGATCTCCATGAAAGTTATGGCTAGAATAGCCAGGGGAACAAGGAAAGCGAGAGATGCGTCAATATTTGACGGATCTCACCAAGAGGCGACTTCCGGGGACGTGGATGGAAGGTAAACCCGATAGACGAGGAATAATAGATTGGTCTTGGAGGCCACGAGTTGGACAATCCTCCAAGCCCTCATCACTGGATTTCGTCAGATCGCGATTTGGCTGATATCCGTCCACATCGACGGTAAAAAGCGTAAAACGCGGACCGATTTCAAAGCAATGGATGAAACCGACAAGCGATTTGAATCGCATCGATGAGGGAAACGATCAAAACAAAAGGAAAGGACAGGAAAGAAAACATAACAATTTAAATGAAAAGATAAATCACCTTCTTTTCAAGCTCCAAGCACTCCTTCTTGTACTGGTTGTGTAGCTCGTTTTGCTTGACCTGGACACCTTTGAGGGCCTCCACGTTCAATTTGATCTCGACAGGTAGGCTTTCGATGTATCCTGAACTTTTCCCCACGAGATCGGCAAGCTTTCCCTGTACCATACCGAGCATGTGGTGCTCAAGACCAGCCAACGGATTTCCTCCTTCTCCAGCATCCTCAGCGGTGGCTTCACCCTCGTTATCTTCCGAGATGTCTGGGACCGTTGGCCTCGAAAGACCAAGAGCGATAGGAGCCTGGTTCAACGGTGTATTTTGCGGGGTTGGTGCGGTTATACCAGAGCCTGAGATAGGGACGTTTGAGGACATCGTGAGGGGGAGATCGTAAAAGAAAAGAGGCCGAAAGGTCAAAAGCAAGATTAAATCAAAAGAAAAATGCCAAAACACTCCTCCTGGCGGAGTTTCGGGAATATCCGATCACCAGTGCCGAACACAAGCCGGGACCCTCCTCGAAAAATATCTTCTTCTAATAAATGATGTACTATTAATCAAATATAAATACATGATAGATGACTGCAGGATAGGTGATAGCAAGGAGATAGTTGACGTGAACTGAACAATAGATATCTTGAAAGAAACAGAGCAAAATGTTGAAGTTAAGCCTCCAGTCCATCACGTCGAATGCCTTCCGATTGTGTAGTAACGAATCGTACTTCCCTCGTAGCTGGCGACAGACGCATCAAATTTGCTACGGAGGACAAGCGCCAGTCTTTCGGTGACCATATCAGTGGGCAGAGTCACTTCTTCAAGTCGTTTGAGGGACTCTATCCCCTTCTGAATGGCCTTGTCCAAAGCTCGACGAACAAACGGCCCGGCAGTCGAATAATTATACGACTTGGGCATCGTCAACGTCAAACTTCTTAGTGCAGGTAGGCGTCCTAGTTTGTGAAATATTGCCTTGATACCAGTAAAAAATTCCATGGGGAGGACGACGCGCTCTAGGCGCTTGAGATCCATAGCCTGGTGAAAGAACCAGACCAAAGAATCGCTTATGCCGGTATCGAGTTGAAAGGACGTGGTATGGTCGGTCGGAGCAGTCAAGATGATTTCTTTGAGATATTTTCTGTTCTCAAATATGAGACACAGTTTTGTCATCGTCGCGAAGTCTACAGGCATTGAAACCGTAATGGTGTTGTCAAGGTTGTAATGGATGCCGGAGGTGGAGAGCCGTGGGAAGGGGATGGTTGAAATTTCGGACATCATAATTTATAGCGTCGAAGGGTGGTATCGTGAGTCAGAGGCGATCTGAGAAGGCTTGGAGGGGGAAAGAACGAGGAGAAGTGGCAAATTACTTTCATGTTCTGTGGCTTTTATGGGAAACAGATATTAGTATTTCGCAAACAATGGTCAAAAGCAATGCGACTCGATCACAACTCGATCACCTGGAAACAAATTAGGGCATAGTGGTAGGGTTGTAGAGTAAATAACATCCAAACACACCGCCCTTGGCCTCATAGGTAGGCTGGGCCACGGCCCACTGGTCGTTCAGGCATATCCTGTGGGAACGGGAAGGAAAGAACCAAATAAAACATCCGACCAAATCGAATGTCCGAATGTTGCTGAGCGCCTAATCGGGTCATGGGGACAATCCAACTGTTCTGCACCGTGTGTGTCTGGATTTCTGACAAAGGCAGTTACGTACACAAATCATGGTCTGAATTTGGCATGGACAATGCGGTAGAGCATTTGAAAGCCCAAAAAAAAAGTTTGTAAGATCGCCGTCCGATACCACAGCCAGAGCCTAGCAGTTTCGATCATCGACTAAAGAACTTTCTATCTATTCGCCCTGCTACATTAGGATGTCAAGCACAAAAAGTCGCATTGATATTCGCGGAGGAACGTGTGGCTGTTCTGTGTTCTCCCCCTTCGTTGATTCAAAGTCCACACATGTAAAATGCGAGAAGGTTTTAAGGATTCTATGTATTGTGTAGATATATATATATGATAAGCAAGTACTGAGGTATTTTAACCAAGAACGAGCCTCCGGGTACGCACAGACGGCGACGGCTGTGAGTACCCAGAGGATGACTTTGGGAGATGAACACACTCCCAAAGTCATATCCAAGGAAATTAAACAGGTAAATAAGAAATGATGCGAGGGCGTCTAAGAAAACGGTGTGGAATGCAGGCTGGAATTTAGGAATAGGAGGATAATAACGAGTTGATGGACGGTTGAAAGGCATTGGCAGTGCACAGGAAACTGTAAGGGAAAAATGAGTGGAAGTGGAGTGCGATCTGAGGCTGAGTGATAACTCACAATCAAAGACCTAGAGGAACGGAATGAGGAAGGCCGGCGTCCCATAGAGCAGATTACGACCACGAGTGTGGTATCGCACCCTGGCCAAATTTTCAAAACGCTTGTATTTGAACGTCCGTTCGAGGAGGTCCTTAAGCGTCTCAACTGCCCACTGTTCCGGGATAATGACCTGTTCGAGCCGGGGAACCTTTTCAATGAGCAGTTCAAGGTTGGTCAACAATTTTGCCTGGGAGTCTTCCGGTACCGTTTCGAAGTCGTATGTTGACGGTGCCGTGAACTCAATGATATGAAGACCAGAAAGCTCCTCAAAGGTCCGAAGGATGCGGCTGTCGTAGGCCAGGTCAAGTGTTAATGCCAGTTGGCCGAGATGCTTGAGCTCGTCCTTGCGTTCAAAAAACCAGACCAGCGTTTCAGAAATTTCGTCATAGCTGTCCAAAAACCGTTGCTGATTGAGAGGGGGGGCCAACACCAGTTGTTGGATAGGCGCGCTCGCGTCCAGGAGGTCGCAAATCGTTGAAGTTTTCACCAGGTCCAATGGAATGAACACACCGAGGTTCCCATTTGGGAGGGTGGCGATCTTCAGCGCAGGCGAGAGAAAATAGGACTGGATGGTTGTGGTAACTGTCTGAAAAAATTTTCTGAAGGAGAACATTGTGGTGCTGTGGGTGTGGATGCGAACGTATGCTGAGAAAGGGCGGGGAGAAACTGGGGCATCCTCTTCTTGTCCCCTCCGCCGATTTTATACCTATCGAATAGTAATAGTCAATGCGTGAATATTGTCATTTAGAGACTACAAACCTTTTTAACGGGCCCCAATGGCTCGGGGTCTCCAAAAGCACTCATGGGACGATCGGATCGAGTCGATCACTGGCATTGACTGCTGTGGCGAACCGTGTACCATCCACGGGCCACAAACGGAAATTGAAACAAAGCTTACGCGACTGAAAATGGAGAGTTAGGTTAGGGGCACTGCCTCTGTCAATGCGGAGGGGGACGAAAACTTACCTGGGCCGCTCTGTCGACATCTTTGTGGGATGTCCGTTTTTCTGCGTCAGCTTGGGGGAGGGGCAGGAAGAACAAAAGATTGTGGGCCATCGTCGTGTATAAAAAGGATTTTAGAGAACAAGGCCGCTCTCCTTGACGATAGGTTGACTGTCATGTTGCTATTCCTTTGATGTGACACGCTGGAGAGGATGCAGTCCCAGTTACTAGTTTTCTCTACTACTGTTGCCAGTTTTTCCATTCCTGAGATCACTAAAACCTAAGTACAGTCCCTCCTCAAGCTAAGTAGCCGCATCGGTGACTGGTAAACCAGCTAAACGTGACGTATAGCCGTACAGAATCTAATGGGAGCTCGTGGAAGAGAAATCTCCTGGGATTTCACGCTTCCGACAAATTCCCAAGCCCAAGTCCATTGAACAAAGCTGCCCAAATATAGACGTGATTACAACTCCGACTTACGTCTGAGTTTAAACCTGACCAAAATTGGGATCGGGACTCCGGGCCGTTCCTGCTCGACCAATTCAGACAATCAGTTTAGATCCAAAAGTTGACCACTTCAGAGTGGAAAAGTCGCGTTTGTATCCATAGATTGTGTAAATACCTCGTCTTGCCTGACATGTACATCCTCATGAAAATCCGACAGCACTGGTCGAGTTCTCGCGGAGTTTCAGAGATAGTACCCAGTACGATCACCAGTGCCGAAAACAAAGCCGTACTGGCATGCTGGTTTTAGGAGCGAGCAGATAATTAAGTTGACGTAGAAATATTAATATAATAAGTAGATTAGTGCTAGTGATGTGATGGATACAAATGTCAAACATGTTCTATGGTACCAAAAAAACAATTAATAGCAAATGATAGACAAAAACTTTGCGAAAACATGGAGAATATTGAAATAACGCAAACCCGAGATGCCAATATACCAGACCCCCTTGATCAGGACCGTTTCAGACGATCTTGTAGTAGCGTATTGTGCTGCCATCACGGCTGACCACAGAGGCATGGAAGTTGTGGTAAAGAACTCGATGCAGTCCTGGACTGTCAATCACCATTGTCGCTGGAAAGGTGACTTCTTGAAGCCGTGTGAGGGATCTAATTCCCTCCTGAATAGCCCGGTCAAGAGCGCCATAAACAGTTCCGTCGAAGTAGTTGTAAGATAATGGCAAAGTCAATGTCAGACTCTTTAATCCGTTCAAGCGCCTCAGATTGTGAAAGAGCACCACAACGTCCGAAGGATGGAATTCCAAGGGCAGGACCACATGTTCCAGCTTCTTGAGCTCCTGGTATTTACCCAGGAACCACAAAACCGTCTCTCCAATTTCTTCATGAAGGCGAGAGGCATTGACGACTCTGCGAGGAGGCGTAAGGATGAGTTCTTTGATCGCTCTTGGATCACCTAGAATATGGCACATTCTCGTGACGGTGACATTGTCGACTGGCATCGACGCGCTAATAGTTTGGTCCGGGTTTTCCAAAATGTACCGAAACATACGAGGGAGCGTGATGGTGGAAATCGATGGGGAAGTCTGAGTAGCCATGATATAGTTTAGGAATAAAATAAAAAGAGTAGTCTTGAGTCAGAGCCGGTCTGAGAGGTTGTGGATGAAGCTAAGGTAGAAATAATAATGGGGGAGGGAGTTGGCCAGGTATTCTGTGGCTTCTATAGTGCATGGCTGAACAAAGCAACTGGAGCACCGCCAAATACCCATGGCTTAGGGAACGAGATGTTAATATTTTGCAAACAACGGTCAAAGCAATGCGACTCGATCACCTAGAAACAAATTTGGGCATAGTCAAAAGGCTGTAGAACGTAGAGCGGACACACCACCCTTGGCCTCGTACGCTGGGCCACGGCCCACTGGTCATTCAAGCATATTCTGTGGGAACAGGGAAGGAAAGCCAGTAGAGCACCAAATAAAACGTCCGACGAAATCGCCCAAATCTGAACGTCCGAATGGTACTGAGCGCCTAATCGGGACATGATGGGGACAATCATCCAACTGCTCTGCACCGTGTGTCTGGAAGTCTGGAAAAGGCAGTTACACACACAAATCATGGTCTTCATTCTTCCATAGACAATGCGGTAGAGCATTGAAAGCTCAAGGAAAAAAAAAAGTTTTGTAAGATCTCTGTCTGATTGTACAGCAAGAGCCCGGCCAGAGGTTTCGATCATCGACTCCTAGAGAACTTTCTATCTATTCCCCCCCTGCTACATTAGGATGGACAGAAATGAATCGGTGGCCACGAGGCAGTGGCAAGCTCCATTCATACCCACGGAGGAATATGTGGGTGGTCTCTATCCCTGAGTCCGATGCAAGCAGTCGCACGGCACCGAAAACTCTCAGCTTTGTTGTCCCCCTTCATTTGTTTGACGCTAGTGACACGTAGAGCGCGAGACGATGAATTGTAAATCCCATGTATTAGGTGTATATGATAAGCACTGAGGTACCATTCTAACCAAGAACGAGCCTCCGGGTACGCACAGCTGTCTGTACGTACCCGGAGGATGACTTTGGGAGATGAACACACTCCCAAGGTCATATCCAAGGAATATATACAAATAAATGAATCGGTCTATGTCATATAAATATTGAGTGTGAATCGTAGGAGGTGCGAGTTGGAGCGAATGGAAATGTGGGGGTCTGTAAATCAAGGCGTCAGTTATCAAGTTGGAGAGCGGGTGACTTGGACGAAGGCTTACGTGACATTGGGAAATATCGATGTAAAGCCTGGGGACCTAAGACGTTGGAAGAAGGAAATGTGGGGTTCCATATAACAGATTCCTGGCGCGACGGTAATAGCCTATTCGATTTCCTGGGAGCGCCGATCTTGCGTCGAACATCCTATCCAGCAGGTCTTGGAGGGTCTCGTTAACAGTGTGCAATTCCCGTGAAATAATGATTTCTTCAAGGTGTGGATAATCTTCAATGATTGCCTCGACGCCGTTCATCATTTTCCGGAGAAACACTTCTTCTTGCGAGTCCAGGTCAAAGGTAGTCGGCGCGCGAATCTCCAGCTTGGACACGGAAGGAAGCCTTCGGAGAAGGGACAAGAATTCTCGAGCCCGCCACAGATCAAGACCGAATGATACTCGTTCCAAATGCCTGAGCTCGTCCGTTTTTGTTAGCAGCCACACGAGCGTTTCCCAAACTTGTTCCTCGTTATTTAGGAAGGTTGTTTGTCTAACCGGAGGGACGAGAATTAGTTCCCCAAGGTGCTGAGGTCCATCCAGAATGTCGCAAACTGTCGCCATCGTCACCAGGTCCAGCGGGATCGACGCACAAAGCTTTCCGCACCCCAGGGATCGAAGTTCCAGATTAGATGAAGAGGAGAAAAAGGGAAGGTCGTTGTCGAGAAATTGATAGAAAACGTTCAAGGAGTCCATGCTAAATATTCAAGACGGTTGACGAGGTGGGAGGGGGTCGAGGGGTTTTGAAAGATTTGGGCTTGAGTGAAGGAGTCTGGAAAGAAAGAAGAAAGTTGGGCTTCATTTCCTCGTCCCCGTCCCGGCTAAATCGTATAGTCAATGCGTGAATATTTTCATTTGGAGAAGATACTCAATTCAAATGGGCCCAAATGGCTCGGGGTCTCAAAAAGAAACCATGGGATAGTCGGATCGATCATGGTAAACTAGCCTGTGCATTCAAGTTACGGGCCACGAATGGAAATTGGAAGGAGGGTTACGCAACTGAGAATGGAGAGTTAGGTTATCAGCACTGCCTCTATCAATGCGGAAGGGGACGAAAGCCTACCTGGACCGCACAGCTGATATCTTGGTGGGATAACCGTCTTTCTGAGGGGCGGGGCGTCCTGAGGGTGGGGGGGAGGGAAAAACAAAAGATTGTGGGCCCTCGTCGAGTATAAAAATGATTTTAGAGAACAAGGCCGTTCTCCTTGACGATAGGTTGGCTGCCATACTGCTCCTTTGATGTGACACGCTGGATAGGATGCCGTCCCGGTTACGGGTTTTCTCTACCAGTTAGTTTTTCCATTCCTGACATAACTGAGACTTCAGGACACTCCCTCCTCAAGCTAATGTTCGCATCTATGAGTAGAAAGTCTGGTGGGCTGAGCGTATATACGTACTGTAATCCACTGTAATTGACAGAAGAGAATTTTCCTGGGATTTCACGCTTCCAACAAATCCCCAAGCCAAGTCCGTTGAACAAAGCTGCCCAAATATGGACGTGATTTCAACTCCGACTGCGGTCTGAGTTTCAAAACCTCCGGACCGCTCGTGAACTTCATTCCTTCGCCTCGAACTTGAGAACGGAAAATTCGCATTCGAATCGCATTTTACATATGAGTCTAATTATTATGCAGGTAAATTGAAAAGTATAGTATGTGATCAATTAGATAGGGACATTAGGAGGGAAGGTTGAAGGCAAGAATCCCGAATGGACACCAATGTGCCGAAGAGTACGAAATGATTCTGAACAACGAGATAAAAGGTCAATTGACAACTGTAGAGGCAGAGGTAGAGACCGCCGAATCAAACACCCGATCCACAGTTCTAGCAAGTCGCGGACTCGCAGCGACTATCTGTGTTGGAATAGTCAGCTGTTGAAGCTGCCGAGAGCGTTCCACAACGTGTATGACACTGTCAATCAATTCTGTCTGCGAGTGTTCCGGTTGGGAATCAAAGGGAATGATGCTGGGCGCAATAAGCTCGAGGTGGCGTAGACCAGGTAGACCTCGCAACATTTTTACGACGACAGCAGCCTCCAAGAGGTCTAAACTGAGCGCGACATGCTCTAGGTAGATAAAATCCGAGCCCTGGTAGAAAAACCACCAGAGAGTGTCCCATATCTCGCTTTGTTTTTCTATGAATGCAACGGTGTCGATTGGAGGTAGCAAGAACAATTTGCCCAATGGGAACTGAGCGTCCAGGAGCGAGCACATTATCATTGTTGTCACTGCATCTAGCGACACAGTGGCAGAAATTAACGTGCCAGAAGAGGGTGAGTGATACTCTATGACCTCTACAGCCTGAATGGAAGCTGAACGAAAGAAAGGAAGGGTGTCGGTCAAGGACTGGTAGAACATCGCGTCCATCGAAGTTGAAGTTGGTCGATTCAGAAGTTGGTCTGGGGCGTGTGGTGGGGGAGGAACTGTATCATTATTTCCTAGTCCCCGCCGACTTTATTCTACAGGCTACAGTCAATGCGCGAATAATTTCCTTTGAAGTAGCTGGGCCATATCTGGGGGACAAATGGCTCGGGAATCCGAAAGCAATTGTGCGGCAATTAGATCAATCGGTGACTCACCTGCGCAGTGAAGCTGTGGGCCACGAACAGAATGTGGTAGGGTTACGGAACTGAGAATGGAGAGTTGTCATGTTGACGTTCTGCCTCCAGGGTCGCTGAAGTAAGGCCGCCTGAGGGAATTCTGAGGGGTTCCACTGGAACCCAGTCGGATATCATACTTCCTGAGAGCGAGCGTTAGCTGGGGGAAAGAGGGAACAAAAAGAATTGGTCACTGTACTCGTTGAATAAGCGTCACAGCTCACTCTATTGAGACGCGATGTTCTTGACTTTTCCTTTGATGTGACACACTGGAGAGATGTTCAATCGTCTCCAGGCCCTCTTCCGAATGCGGTTCGTGTTAATTTGATTGAAATCAACTTGAAGTTCGATCCAGTCTAAGTTGAGAATCCCTATTCTCCGTTATATGTCGTTGCTGAGCTGTTAGATGTGTTGAGATTTGCGTTGGGATGTTACCAGGTCGGAAACGACATCAAGCTTCCAAATTCAAGTTCAGTCGAAATTGAAGCAAAATTGAAGTCGAAAACAAAGTTCACCAAATACGGATGCAAATTTCAAACTCCGAAATATACCTTTAGACCGGGACCAAACCGGGCCGTGAAGGTGCCTCATCATCTTCCTCGTCCGAGTCGTTGCCTTGTCCTCTCCAAATTGCCTGCAAGTTCTGTTCAGTGATGGCGATGAATCGTTGGCACGTTAGAGCTAGGTTTTCGTGTCGCTACGCGTATCAACCACCCCCCGCTGCGTACACTCGCAGAACTCTGGGAAATAAAACCCCCGCCTTCAGGTTGAGGCTCGCTGATGCCATGTTGGAGATCCGAGGAAGTCACCCATGATTGGGAACAGCAAAAGGGTAGAATTCCCGAAGGTGACTGATCGCTCTGTGGGTTTTTTCTTGCTGATGTTGCTGAACAGCATTGCTGATTCATTTTTAGGAGTGCAGCAGACTTATATTCTTCTGCGCTTCTCACGTCCAAGACATCCGCCCCACGATCTCAAGTTCACCATTCAAAAACCCGGTCCGCTTTGGGAACGGTTTTTTAACGAACATCTTGCGAACGTCCAAGAAGTCGTCAGAGGTCAAATACATCATACTTCTTTTTCGTTGAGGGTGATTTCTCATTTGTCCGAACGAGCATTTCAGCACTGACCTTGCATCTAGAATATCGTGGCGACTCGCGAGGGCCCTTGAACCGTACGAGGAATTCCGCCCCTCGTTACCAGAAACATTAATAAACTTGGACCGTCGCTGAGGAGCTGCACTCTGGTAGATGAGACTTGTGGGAGTTAACTGGAGGTTAGTCGTGATAATCAGTCTCACAGAACATATTAATATCTAATGAGACTGCAACCAGTTCTCGCAGAGGTCTCTATTCTAGAAGTATGATGGAGTACACCTTGTGAAGCAGATGGTCTAGAGTGAACGCCACCGTTAACCAAATCGATGTTGACGTTGACCAGTGATCGAGCCTTACATATAATCCAGGTTGCGTAAATCATCCGCATCTATCTGTTTCTCTCCCGGTCCTCTTTCAGCATTCTCCTACTCAGACTGAACCCTCGCTGAACATCAAAATGGCAATTCCTCTCGCAATTTATGAGTACCTGGTTAATACGAAGACCGTAACGGTGAGACTTGACCCTCAATTTGTCTTCTGCATACTGACTCCACTAACACACAGTACTGTGATGGTCGGCTTTACCGTCTCAAGTCCGAAACTAATCGTCCTAAAGATAATACTCAGTTTCATCTATTGCACTCTATCTTTGGGATTACATGATCACCTTCGACATGGAGGTCGACCTCGTATGGAAGTCAAAATCGACTTTCATGAAATGGCTATTCCTCGTTCAACGGTACTTGCCATTCATCGACGTGGCTGTTCTTGTTCCCTACCGTGGGTGAATTTCGACTCTTATGATACCTTGAAATAAAAATGGCCTTTTCTCAGAAATTCTAGCACAAAATATCACCACGACCCAATGCGAACGATTAGAACGGACCCTCGGATGTGCGTTATCATCTCCCTACGTTTATGTGGTCGAGGTACACTGACGGTATAATAGACCTCTTAATTACTGGCGTCCTCCTATCAGAGTGTACGTATCCCTTCTCTCCTGAGCCAACCACCAAAATTTTTATGGCCCTCATTGACAGTGCTTCTGGCTTTACGTGTATGGGCGGTTTGGAATCGAGCGGTGCTGCCAGGAATCTTGCTTGCACTTTCTTTTATCACAACCTGGACTTTGGCATATGTGTACACGCATCAGTACCTTACGTGGCTAGAATGTGAGTACTTGAGTGCTTGACCCAGAAATGTTAACGAATTCACTGATTCCTTCCAATCGTAGTTGGAGCTCCTCTATACCCAGGGTTCCACGGTTGCACGGTGATCAAAGTACAAAACGATTTGCACCTCGTTTTCGTTGCGATCATGGTTTGGAACATCGGTTAGTCCAGCCTTCATTCTTGCGCCCCATTTGAAAAAGTGACCCATTTTCTTTTTTATCCAGTGACACTTCTTTTCATGTTGATTCCCGGAATCCGATCATGTAAGCGCTCTTGATGTTCACTCAATACTGTACGACTAACTGTATCCCACGTTCAGATCAATCCGGAAGAAACTCGTCCTTATTTCACGTCGTGTATCGGGATGGTGAGTGCTTGACTCTACCATCAATCCTTGATCAGTTCTCATTCACGCGCTTTTCATCTGAACATTCAGGTGTCACATACTATATCTATCTCGTCGGTAAGCTCAGTCGTCTGACTAACCAAAAAATCTGCACGTACCGACATTCAAATTCTGAATAGCCTCGTCCACTCTTAACATCGTTGCTATCAGAACATTCGTGAGTGAATTCTCCTGCCCGCAAGCTAGTAGGAGACTGAACAGTTGCATGTCGTTATCCTGGAATTCTCACAGACGAGACCTGAGCATATTTTTCTTTCGTGAGTAAAACATGACTTGCAGTTGTTTAGCTCAGCGATCGAGGGTGTTTTTCTCTAGGATTCAACGCTCACTGCATGCCATCTTGGCCAGCCGAGTTTTGCTGCACATCCGTCATCTCGTCAAATACGAGACAGAAATCATATCTGAACTTGGGACAAAACTGCCGGAAGGAAATTGAGTTATGACATTGGAGGAGCCGAGCAGCGATTCAGAGTTCCGCTAGTACTACCGCTCTTATGGCAATCATATGGGTGTGGAGAGACAACGTACCATAGAGAACGTAAATTTTGTGAAGGACTCTCGAAATCAACTCGAAATTCCTTCGAGTTCACGGCCGAAATGCAATCGACAAAGTTGCGACGAAGAGACTTAAATGGAAAAAATCGCCAAAATTGGCACGGAACAGGATGGAGGGCGGGCCGCTTGTTCAGGGCAGGCGTGTGCGATCGGTCACAGCTGGGTCACAAAACTCTCAACGCGACGCATAACGCTTTCAGCGTTCATACACCTTGCACACTTTCAACGACGATAAAGTGCCGTACCCACCTATATATGTTTCTTTCTTTTTATGAACTCTCGAGTCTCCGATAGACAAGTCGCTCAGGAAATGAAACCCAATACCTCATTGCCTCTGTCATTTTCGTGAAACAAACGATCGTCTACATGCAAACAATAGTCAAATGGATGTCGCCAATGACATGGTGACACTCGAGAAATGCCGGTATCGGTAATCTGGGCTCGGTGGGCAGAGGCGTAATCTCAGGCGTTGCCACGCCAGAGAAGCGGTTGGGACACCTGCAATGTTCACTGTCAAACCGCAGGTGAAGCACGGCGAATGTAAAGTAAGTTCATTGACTATTGACATATTGACATGGCAGTCCTTCTAATCAGCAGTAATGCAAATGGCTTATTAGTGAAATGCATCCACTGAAAGTCTCCAAACACGATGAAACCTGATCATCGACGATCCGCAAGTTCATGGATTTCGACACAGCGACGTTGCGGGAAAGAATTATATCAACTTCCAGCAACGTTTAGTGATCACTCAGAACCATATGTACGCCTATCTTCTCTGTTTCGTCTTTCTCTGTGTCCTCCGAAAGCATATCTACAAGGTCCTGAAGGCTGACACTCGTTAACAGATGGACTCGGCGACGCCAAACATTTGACGTTGTTCAAACCTACCACATCGAACGACAAAAACCGTCTCAAACTTCGGGCATGTTGTGTGCGACTTGTGTTTAACGGTGATTCAAAGAGCCAAGACCATTTTCCACCATGCTGTTGATTGAGCTGTCGACGACGATCAACAGGACACATCCGATCTGTCATTTACTTGTACAGTTGTTCAACCCAACAAACGGCCATTTTGCCTAAATGTGCGTTTTATCATCCAACTTCTTCTGAGAGTCCAGATGTTTGCAGTTTCATGCTTACATATGATGATCAACTAGGACTCATAGCAACATGTGCCCAATCCTTATAAAACGATAGAACTGGAACCCGGGTCATTATCCCTTTCTTCGTTCTTCGTTCCCTTTCTTTTTCCTTTTTCGTTCTTCTTTGACCCGGGTTGGTCCATCACTGTCCTTTCGTTCTCATATATCTTTATTTTTATTTTATCATTATTACGCCACGATATGATTTTTAAATTCGTGTTGTTGCCTTCTACTTTTTTGACTGTTGTATTGGCCACCAATGATTGGACGAAACCGTGTTTTTCTGGAGTTTGCCAATATGGTACGTGCTGGTTCAACCGGAATTCGTTTTTTTTTTTTTTTTTACTTTATTCTCCACCAGATTTACCTGCTTCGTCCGGAGCCTCTTCTGGAACATTGAAGATTGTAAGCGCCTTTTCCAGTCAGAACATATTTTTACTTACATCACTTTATTAATAGTGGGGCGCCCAAAACTCGATCGGTGACATCACGCCTGCTGGTGGTTGGGAGATTATCGACTGTTCTCCGAATGCAGTCAATCAAGATATCCGACTTGTATGCAAGGACGGCCGCACTGCAGATTGCGGATTGCTGCACGCCACCGGAGCCGAAGGCAAAATCGTTCGTCTCCCTGAGAGTGTGCGTCAAGTTTCCTGTTCTTTTTCTTCCAGAAGCCTTACTCTGTCAAATAGTGCGGGCTGAACGCTTTTGCCGTCGTGACTAGCTCATGGGTGCCGACTGACCAATCCATCCCCGCGAACGTCAAACCCTCCCTAGTTCGTCGTGACGGGTCTACACCCCAAGTTAGGGCATTGCGCCTCTCGACCAACTTTCACGAGGTCGACACATCTAGCAAGACGACTGGCACAGTTAACTTCGCCATTCAAGCCGCCAACGTCCCTGGAGCGTCGGGTGATATTAAATTGGGCGCCCCACAGAAGCGAACGGTTGGTCGGATCTCTGAACGAGGTCTATTCGATTTTGTTGGCAGTGCAATCAACAGTACGTATCAAGGTTTCTTTGTCCTTTTTTGATTGCGAACCTGTTTTTTCTTTTCCAGAAATCTCCTCTCTAAACGACTTCAATGTTAACAAATCCTCCAAAGTTTTACCTTTCAACGTTGACAAGAACTTCAACCTGGTCAATGAGAAGCTTTCTTGCCCACCGATTGAAGCAACGTTGAAGATCGATGTCGATGCGAAGGCTCAAGGTTCTGCGACCATCGGTGTAGCTATTAGTGGAACCATCCTTCCACCCAAAGTCCAGGATTTTGCTCTCATCTCGAGTATGTTGCGTTTTTCTTCTTTGTCGCTGTACTAACCTCCATCTTAGGTCTGTCTGCCGACCTCGAGGGCTCTGTCGACGTCACGGCTGCCATCAGTGGCAAGCTCGATTCAGGCAAAAAAAATCTCGTCACTATTCCTATTGCTGGCATTGATTTCCCTGGGTATGTTACCATATTTTATTTGTTGTTAACTTTCAATCCGGCTGACATTGAGCAAACATATAGAATTTTGAGTGTTGGACCTTCTTTCACAGTGGATGCACAAGCTACAGCTAGCCTCGAAGTCGATCTCGGATTAACCGTCGGCATCAACTATAAAATTGATAACGCTCAACTCGTCTTTCCTCCCAGCAGCAAGAAGGCTTCAGGTGGTTCCTTCAAAATTGGGGACACTCGTGCGTTAGCTTCACGCACATCTTTTTTTTTTTTTTTTCTCTTATGCTGACGGCTTTTTTTTATATCGAATCACAGCTTTAACACTTTCGGCGGGTGCTGATATCAAAGCGACTGGCACTATCGAAGCCCACATCATTCCCGGGTTGAATGTTGGCCTAAACGTTTTTTCGAACGTTGCCAAAGCGAATATCTTCCTCGAATTGGACGGCAGCGCATCGTTGAATCTTGGTGTGGAAGCGGCCGCATCAGGGAGCGTCGTGAAACAAGTTGGGAAACGAGAAGTGATACATGCGAGGGATAATCAACAACGCCGTTCTGGGTCGACTCTTCCACCGAAGGTCGCGCTCCCTGCAGCCATCCATAGTTCGACTTCGACTGCTCCTTCGAAACCGACTATCTCATCTACAAAAGCTGTTTCTAAGACATCAAGTGTATCAAAGCCTACAGCCTCAGCTACTTCTCCTAAAGCCATTTCGAAGGCACCAACCTCCTCCACAGGATCATCGTCTGCCGTGTCAACTACGTCCGCGCCCTCTAAGGTCGTTGACAACAGCAAAGCAACATCGTTCTCTGGATGTGTTACGGTCGATGCAGGGCTTGACGTGAACGCCGGAGCTGATGCCAGTTTCTTTGGACTCTTCAACAAGAACACCAAAGTCTCGTTGTTCAGCAAAAAGTTCGAATTGTTGAAAGTGCGTCATTTCCGGATTTCAGCTATTCTAAAACTTACCTACATTTCTGTGGGTGCAGAAATGTTTCGGAAATGCTATTTCCAAACGGTCATCGAATGCTTCTCGTTTCTCGAGCCCGTCGACCTGGAGCACTTCAGTTGGCCGAGCTCCACTTTTGGAAGGGACCAAACTTTCTGACCGGGCCGTTAAAGGCCTGTCGTGCCCTGCCAGTGGCACCGCTTCGACGAAAAGCGTTGTTAGCCAGGTGGTTCCCGCTGCTTCGTGAGTTTTTTCAGGTCATCGCTGTCGTTAGAACGTCAGTTTATTTACATGTTTTTTCCAGGATCAAGCAGCTGTGATTGGCGAACCCAACGATCGGTCTATCAACCCTCCATCGGATTGTCTTGCTTCGTCTTTGTTTTTGTTGTGTCTGCGCCTCGCCATCCCTTTTGCAATGAAAACTCGTTCAGCGTCCCTTCATAAATCTACGAGTCCGTATCAAAGTGTTGTCAAGACGCACGCACATTTCACGATTGATGCGAGTGATGAAGCTATGAAAGCACTGGTTAACGTCGAGGCCAAGACGTTCAATGTCGCGATGACTATGAGCGCAGTCAATCGTCGTAATTTTAGTTCATTTCGCCAACGCCAAGTCCCTTGGATTAAAAGTTTAACTGCTGATTGCGACGGCGGGAACTCGACTAGGCTGCGACGGAGAATGTATTGATGCCCCCAGGACAACCTGTGTTTTCAATACAATACATCAAGTAAATGTCATGATCATCAAGCGACGTTCAGACCCTAAAAAAGGACACGTGGGCTTACGGGATTTACTCCCTTTTTCAAGTGGTCGAAGTTGGGGAACAACGTTTCAAAGCTTTCATTTAGAACGCAGGGCAGGCAATCACTGGTAATAAGGAAATGATCATAGTCTCAAGGGGATTATGGTCACACCACACTCCTTTAGAAACCTATTCCTACTCTGGTCCATCATTGATGAGCGGTTACTCATCCTGAATATTCTCAGCTCCAATTGCCACATCACTCGGAGGAGCCTTATGGAGTGAGGCTGGGGTCACAGTGTCCCAGTAGCACTGCCTTTGGCAGGTGTACTTGGATGGAACGTCATTCCCCGTGAATTGCAACTTTTTTTTCGTTCTGTTCCTGGGCAGTGCTTTTTCGATTTTCTATCCCGCCATTCCATTTTTAAGGAACAGAAGACGGTTCATCAGTGGCCTATGGGTTCCTTTTCTATGACTCAAACCTGGACCGACGAGTGGAAACACCCCTGGGCATAGGAAACATCCAACATTCGCCCAAGCAATGACAAGGAGGTCAACGCTCCTGTGGGACAATGTCAGAAACATTGTTGTCGGAAGAGCTCATCCATCAACCACCCTTTCGGTGTTAGCTGGTCGTTTCCCCTTTTCCCGTGACGTCGAAAGGGCGGATTCTAGACTTACGGATTACAAAGGTGAGTTCTCTTTTGACCGAATGTCGAACGCGAACTGACCAAACACACATTCAACCTCTCATCTTCCTTCGACGATAGGCTCGGTAGCGACATCCTCAAGAGAGTATATAGCTCTATCAAGTGCAGATCAACTCAACCCGTTCGCTGATTACCTCGCCGATGACGCGAAAGTCTGGTCAATGTATCTCGACTTGACCAAATCAAAGGGAGAGGAGTTGATGAGAATTTGGAATAGTGATCTGGATACCATTTTGATATTTGTATGTTCTTCCCCTATACGAAGCCCGTTCAAGTTTTCACAATCTCGTCATTCCAGGCTGGTCTCTTCTCTGCTATTCTAACGGCATTTCTCATCGAAACACGAAAGAATCTTCAACAAGACACTCAAGTGATCACAAATATGCTTCTCCAGCAAGTCATCCAGCATCTCTCTCCAAATTCGACGTCTACAAAACCGATCTCCTCGAACTTTGTCCCCTCATCACCCCTGGTATGGGTGAACGGCCTTTGGTTTGTCAGTCTGACATTCAGCCTGGCTGGTGCCTTTGGGACTATCCTAGCAAAAGGATGGGTATCCCAGTTCATCCCAGTCTCCGCTGGTTTGCCCATTGTTGATGCATGCAATCGACATCGCCGATTCTTTGGAGATGATCAACGTCATCTGCGAACGGTCATTGTTGCACTTCCCATCACCCTTCACATCGGATTCTATCTCTTTTTTGCAGGCCTCGTTATCTTACTTTTTCAAGACGATAGCCGAATCGCTTTCGTTGTAACGGCCTTGGTATCTGTCACAATGCTCTTATATTTAGGATGCAGCGTGCGCCCCATTTTAAATCCTAACTCTCCATTCCGAACACCTATCTCTGGTCTTCTCCGTGTGGTAAGCATTGCAAAAGTCAGCAATTCACAAAACGATCTCATTCTATGGTTAGATCCCGGGCTTTCTTCTTCCTTTTGCCTTGATAGGGGACGCCGCTGGTCATATATTATTCCCCAGGCAACGTCGACATAAAGCGCGTCGAGCCACTCGTACAGGTGCATATACGGCCCTTGAAGAGTTTTGCTTGTATCTAACACGCACTCGACGACTATGGACCGACGCCATTTTTTGTACCATCACCTCCCTCTACCGACTGATGTTGGTTTCCGAACCACCTTCTGACGAGTTACGAACGGAAATTCTTGTTAACCTTTTTTCACTGGCACGCAGTCATGACCTCCATGACCCTGTCTGTGCCCTCGCCGCATTACCCATTACACCGAGGCTACAAGAAACCTTATATATCACCGATCCCCTTCCCGCTTTGACCCGAAACATCGCCGAGCTCTTTTCATCACCCACAAAATTGGAAAATCCTGAAGTTGCTCAGGCATATCTTGCAGTTTTGTTGGCACTCGTTCAAACCTCATATTCGTCCTTAAATTGGACGGCAAATTCGCTGGTACCACTTTTGGAATCCGGGGGTATTCTGTCCAATTGGGATTTGTATGAAGGCGACATCCTGGAGTTAATAATCTGCATCCACATACACGTTCGTGTACGGTCCGGCTTTCTGTTACCCGCTGACTTCACACATCGGATTCCTAATGTCATTGCCAACTGCACCAAACCATTCCATCGTCAGTCTTTAATAGAAGCATGTCTGGTTCTGTCAGTCATGGATCAGGGCATAACTTTGCGAAGGATTGTCAAGGACGGTGTGTAACTGAATAATTTTCACTCACGTGTTAGACACTAATCGCCTTTCTTCACAGAACGCATGCATCCAATACTGTTGGGTCCAGTTCTAGGGACGACACTCTCGCAAATGATCACAAACCCACAAAAACGCGTTCAAAGGGCCGTTCTCAGTGCCATTTCGGCAATATCTGTCCATGGTATAATCTATATCTTTAAAACGGAAAATATACTGTTCCAACCAAGGGATGATACAGAGTCTGGCTGTGCCGCGTTAATTCACCAAGATATTGTTGGACTACTATTGAACCATATCCCGGGCAGTAATCCCCAGTTTCAATGTGAAGCATTGCACATCTTCGCTGTCTTTCTCCAACATGGATCCGATGTGGATGACGATCAGGGTGAGTCCAAGGGTTAGATCGAGTGTCACACCTCTAACCTTCCTTTCAGACCATGCTTTTGATCAAAACATGCTGCGCCCATGGATTGAATCGATGTTCAACCTATTTCTTGCAGCGATGCTGAAAAGAGAGCAATTGAGTGTTCAGGAAGCAGCTGTGTCTATCCTATCACACTACCTTCACCACGGTATGTCAATATCTATCGTTGTGCCTATTGAGATCACCCTTTTGACTAAGCTGTAAACCTAAGAATTTCCGCGGACAGAATTTCTCCGTTTGGATCACAGCAGCGCACTGTTGAGCATGTTGGAAACCGATGAAAGCAGTTTGCAAATCGCAGCCATCGAGGCCTTAAGAGTTCTCATCTCAGACGGTCTGTATTGTTCGTCCATTTGACACTTTCTAGTATCTCATTTGCTGTCGTAACATAGATATTGCACGCTCCACGCTTAATCACCATGAATTCAGCCGTTCCATTGGTTTAGCAATCGGGCAAAGTACATCTGGGACGTCTGTTCATCGCTATATCCTAGATTTTCTTCTGGAGTGCCTTAATTATGGTGAGCCGTTTTTGTATATTTGTCTTGATACATGTGTTGGTGAGTGCGATCTGACAATATGATTGCAGATGACCTAAGACGTGTTGTGATGCTTCATGTAAAACGCCCTCTCATCAAACTTTTCAAGTATGGGAGCACTATGTCAGAGTTTACCGACAAACTCTTTTCACTTCTGTATGCCATATCATCCAACGGTCAGTGATTCAGCGTACCTCCATATATATATAATAAATTGACAATGAATTCTATAGAATCCACTCGTCAACATCTGTTGGATTCTGATGTGATTTTTTTTCTGCTCAACACAATCACAAATGACCACTCCTTCAACCATTGGTCCATCGAAATTACGTTCCAGACTTTAATGAATATTTTAAATCAAAGTAACATTACTGGTCATTTTCACTTCGATCACTTGGTATTGACGCGTCGTCAGATAGTGATTCACTCAACTTTTTAACTGAAATTGAAAACGATGGCAAAAAGACATTGATGTCAACCGATATCATTGATACAATCACTCACTGGATGGAGACAGGAAGCCCTGCTTCCCAAATCCGTGCTATGAACATTCTTTTTGCTTGTTTGCGTTATTGTGAGTACTTCAGAACTCTTCTTTCCATCTGATCATCTTCTAACGCAAGGATAACAAGTCGATCTACGCCAGCAATTAAGCAACTCGAGGGTAATGTCCCTTCTAATCCAAAGACTAAACTTGGGCAATTCGTCGGTTAAGAAAGCTTCGCTCAACACACTCTTAAAATTGGCTGAATACGGTTCGGTCCATTACGTATGATCTACTCACATCCCATCTAATCGTCCTGACAGATCACATCCGGCCGACTGTCATTCAACCGTCTATAGTCAGTTCGCTCCTCACTATCATCTGGAGGGAGTGGACGGAGTTGTCTGAACCGTCTCTGATGCTGCTGACGAGTTGCATGGAACACAGTAAGTATTCAAACTTCTCTCGCTCTTTCTCTAACCATCAGTATATAGGTAAAAATCCGGTCACGCTCCTCCCACCGACAACACCTGAAATTCTACGAGATCTCCTGAACAGTGGCAACAACCACGGTCTGGCTGCGGCATTGATGATTATCTCCGAATGTGCTAAGAGGTCCTTTTTGAAAGATTGTATGTCATCATCTTTCTCTCCTGATCGACGCTTCAATAAGCCTCGTGAACTTTCTTTTCTAGACAACACTGTCATGAAATTTCTATCCACCGAAATTCTCATGAAAGTTACAGAGATTTTCTGTTCGACCAATGACCTCATCATCCAAGAGAAGGCCACTGATTCCTTATACCTTATCATTAACCACGGTTAGCTATATTTCATTAGGACATTACGGTCAACACTCATTTAGTCATTTGATTGTAGATAAGCTACGCCCAGTGATCGTGAAGGAGGTTTTTATTTCAATGATCCTCCACGCCTCAACGAACAGCGATCATTCATTCCAGTTAACGGCACTGGACCTCCTCTATTCGTTTTCTAGACATGGTCAGTCAACTTTTTTTCTGAGACATAAAGGCTTTTGTTGAAAGGGTTAACAGAGGAGACCCCATTATCGAAGCCTCAATACTTGGACATGCTCCTCGATACTCTCAGGACTTGTGATTATCAAGCTCAGATTTTAATCGTCAAGATTATCTGGCAAATAGCGCAGACAGGTTGGACGAGAATTATACTCCTGGAATTGTTTGATTAACGATTTATGATTGATCCAGATAGCGGTCGCGACTCGATCATCCTTGGAAGCGCCCTGGACAGAATCTTGCACCTCGGAACTTCTCCAGATACACACGTATCAATTACGGTTATGCGTGTCATTGAACGTCTCTTTATGTATGGTGTGTTCCCGTCTTTCATCCCCTCCTAGTTTATCAGAAGTTGAAATCATAATCAGATGATTTGCGTCAAGAAATAGACGTTACTATCTTGGTTCAGCTCATCACGACCATTTTGCATACAAGCAATGCTCAACTACACATGGCGATATGTCACACCTTCGCAAGCTTCATGAAATATCGTACGTAGGTGTGAGATGTGCTTGACTCTTTGCCTAATATCGACATCGTTTTAGGTGATGTTCATCACAAGGTCATTCACCCCGACGTCATCAGACCAATCCACCGAAGCCTGTACCAATGTACCAGCCCTCCCATTCTCAACTTTACCTTGAGAAGTAAGTTCCAATGTTCGAAACTTTGACCAACACGTCGAATTGACGATGTTCAAGGTGGTCAAAGATATCATCTTTCGCGGATTTTGCAAATCATCCAAGAGGCGGACCAATCCGCTTTTCAGAAGATATTCAAGGAACAATTCCCTCCTACCACACCTCTTGAAGGCCAAATTGCGACTGAACATCAGGTGTTGGATTTCCCAGATGAGATGGATTCCCAATTTTCAGAACATTCCATTATCGACGATACGGACAGTAGTTTCATGCATATAGATAGAGAAAATTACAGAGTAACATAGCCCCTCCCTAATAATAAACAATAAACATTCAAAGAAACCCGTTATCCAACCAATTCCAAAAATTTTCAAGGCCGAGTGTTGTACTTATTTCTGAGTAATTCTGGGTGAAGGAATAGATGGGTTAATGGTCGTATCCTGAGGGCAAATAGAAAAACTTACTGTGATGCGGACACAGTTTGAGAAGCGATACTCTGTAAGGTGGCACCTCCAGCCGAGCAGGACAATCCTCTCCTCATCATGGACAGACTGGTGAGTCGCGGGGCTGAGAACAAGTGGCTCGAAGCTGTTGAGCGCACGAAGAGAGAATTGGACAATTCGCGGCGAGTTGCCCCAGCTTGAGAACCGAAACATTTCTAGAGGCGCAAGACATCAGACATCATCAACAAAAACATATGAACTGAAAGATTTACCTTCAATATTTGGAATTGTTTGTTGAAAAGAGGAAGTTGCGTGTTCTTGTCGAATAAACCAAAGAAACTTCCGTCAGCTCCGACACTGACGTCCAAGCCGCCGTCAATCTCAAAGCAACCACCGAAAGATGCAGTGGCACTGGTGAGAGCCACTTTGGGCTTCAAAGCGGAAGAAGTATCAGCTGTAGAGGTATCGGTTGGAGAACTATCTGTAGCAGATGAAGTGGAGGTGGCAGTGTCGGCACTGGCGGAGTCGGTGTTGTCGGTGTTGTCGGTATTGTCACCACTTGTGTTATCTGTAGAGCTGTCCGTGCTGTCAGTCCCATCGTTAGCACTGGACGCGTCCGAGGAATCGTCGGTAGAAGGATCAGATGAGTCAACACCAGTGGCAGTATCGGTACTGTCGGTGTTGTCGGACCCGTCATCTGGAGTGGTGGAGTCGCTGGAAGTGTCCGTTGTTGAATCTGTCGATCCATCAGTCCCATCATCAGCGGACAGGTTGTCGGTGTTATCAGTGTTGTCCGAATTGTCTTCCGAATCGTCAACGGAACCATCGCCTGAAGTATCTTGCGAGTCGTCGAAAGAGCTATCACCTGAATTATCTTGTGAATCGTCGACGGATCCGTCGCTTGAATCGTCTTGTGAGCTGTCAGCAGATCCATCGCTCGAGCCATCTTGCGAGTTGTCAACAGTATCGTTTCCTGAATCATCTTGCGAGTTATCGACGGCACCATCTTCAGAATCATCTTGTGAAGGGTCCACTGAGCCGTCTCCCGAGTCATCCTGACCACCATCGGTGGAATCGCCGAATCCATCATCGCCATCATCCTGGGGTGTACGACGGTTCAAGGAAGGTGGGGCTAGAAGGTGGAGGCCACGTCGAACTTCTGTAGCAGCAACTTCACGTCGTGGTGTAACAGTGCCAGCAGCACTTGCACTGCCGTCAGCGTTGAGGGTCATCGTCGCGCTTGCGTCGAGATCCAGGAAGACGTTGGCGCTGACAGTATTTCCGAGCGCAGAAATTCCAAAGTTGAGGCTGGGGATGACATGTGCGACCACTGTCCCAGTTGCTTTGGCTGTGGTGCCTGC
>JAHXRV010008537.1:0-63914 GCA_019904355.1 Psilocybe tampanensis | reverse complement strand
AAAAATCTGGCCATCACTCCCTTTAAATTTGAGCTGCTAGTCCATTCTAGTCCATTCTAGTGCTGTTGTTTTTTCAATCTTCTATATGCTATTCCAGTACCCAGGGTTGTGTCTACAGAAAAAAGTGATGTCCTATAAGTTAATTCCTTCTGTTGGTGGTGAGAGGCAGTGAGTGCAGGCCACAGGAGCGCGACATGTTCAATGGGGGGTGCCACGGTTCAAATGCACCAGACGTTGTAGGTGGGTCTCGCGCCATCAATTTATTGATCAGGCCGCGATTTCCTTATATAGCACCTACAACGGATGGGTACGAGACAATGTTCTTGGCGTAGTTCATGAAATATCATCACCTGAGCACCAACTCCCGCTGGGCCGATCCAGGTTGCGTTGGTCTTAGTACTGTTACGTGTGAGCTGGTGGCTGTTGCATGGACCTTGGATGCACCTTGTTCCTGGAACAAAGAAAGTCGGGTATAGGGAGGATTATCGCTGGTATAATGCGTCAGACTGGCTCAGTGGCACCTCATCATTAGAAACATAATCAAAAAGAACTTGCAGGTTGTCTATGCCATACTATGCATTGAGCCAGGACCTTCCGTCGTTGGGACCTATTGTCAATGGCAGTCGTTAAAAACCCAAACTCGTTGGTGGCCACGGAGAGTGGCATTGATATTGACCCGTTTCCCTTACCTCCCAGCGTCCCTTCAACGCAGTTTAAACTTTTCTGAAATTCCCAACAGCGCGGCCCAGTGACAGTGGCAGGATGACCCTTCCTTATATCAAGGCTGAGTACCCCGTCTGGTTTCTTGGGATGCTCAATGATATAGACGCCTACAGAATCGCTGCAGCTGCAGACATCGTCTGTAGCGTCTCTGAAGGTATAAGTTCTCGGTGGCTGGTGGTACAAAACCATCCATGTTTCTCGAAGGTGTCTGATGTGTCCTTGATGATGGAAGAATTAAAGTCGGTCTCCGTTCATATTTCCAGTGGCATTCTGCTGATTGGATTGGCCAAAATATTTTCTTTATTTTTAGGTGGCATTTATTGCAGAGGAAACATGATTCGAACCCGCGCGATTGGAGGACGTTTGGAGCCGTTACGTGGGAAGACTTGTACCTTCGAAGGGATTTGGCGATGCTGTGTCATAATATTATGGAGGAGCGGGATGCCAGGCGCATGAGGGTGCTGAAACGCAGATACAGAGAGCGAAATGCGGAGCTAATGGAAGAATATGAAGGTTAGTGCCATTTCTCTTCTCATGGAACAGGATCTCAAATTGATATGGGATGTTGATGTTTGTGATACTTTCAGTGATGCGCCTTTATGAATCCGAGTGCATTGAGCATGAGGAGGCTTTGACATTGCAATATCTGTCGCATTTTCAGTATTATTGTTGAGGGGATGGGTGTGAATGAATAATGAAATTATGTTATGACGTCACGCGTTTGAGCGCGTTGCGCCTATTTTTAGCATTGCACCACACAACGAAAATCAAATCGCTTTCGTTCCAACAAATAGGATTTCAATCCGATCTTCATCGCGAGGTTTCAGAGGCTGATATGTATATGTACACCGAACACAACACCGGAGGGACCTGAGCAGCAATACATCACTTTCTAGAATGTTGACCTCGCGGTCATGATCGGTAACGATGATGCTCCACCACCGCGAGGGTTCACCATGCTAAGCAACATGGGACAACTTACTGCGCTCGCATCTACCTCGCATCCCAGAGCTGAGAAGGTGTCGAGCTCCTCGGAAGTGACCTATGGATTTACTTCAATGAAATTGCGACAAGGTCTCCGGCAAGAGCAAATGGAAGAACGTGGCGGGAGCAAACTCCTGAGCAAGCCAATGATTTTCTGACTTTTTTCTGATTGAACAGCAGGATGATCATCTACATGTCCGTAGAGGTTTGAGTTGGGTGTTTAGAGCTCAATAATGCTTCTCCTCGGATCATATCTTCAACGTCTTCTATTCCAGATCGTTCGAACAACATACCTCTTCTTCTCCTCATCCTACACATACTTTGATGATTAATCCCAGAGCACAATTAGACGTCGTGGTTTGGTCGTGGCAATAGCTGCTCCATTTACCTCCTTTTTCCACACTCGCAGGGTAATATTCTGTCATGTAAGACGGTAATACCTCGTCTCCTTTCATTGACGAGGCTTGAAGCTGATGCCGAAGGCGAACAGTACACGCAAGCACACCCCCGAGATCGGAGCGGTCTGAACGTTGATTCTTCCGATGTGAGTCGACTTGATAGTAATCAGTACCTATGAGTGGTTAAAGGGGTTGACTGGCCTCCGACTCGTTTCCCTGAAAATAATGCGGTACCGACGTGCCTTATCGTTTCAGAGCTCTTTGAGTACCTGTCCAGTGCAATCCTGTAGTATTTCCGACATATCCGGTGTCCATGTTACGAGGCGATGGAATGAGGCTCCTCGAAACCCTTAATCACCGCTAGCGCTGTGACGCACGTGTATATGGGTCGAATATCTTAATCGTGCTGTGAGGACTTCAGGAATAGAAGCCTTGATGTTGGACGGATGGAGTCTTTTTCTGCATTTTTTTTTCATTTTCTCCGAATTTGAACGCTACATAGCGCTAAGAATCGTAAATGATAGATGGTATTGCGTATTTCTTTGGAAGAGGCTGTCGGCAGACGGTGGATGGGGAGGGGAAAAGCGCGTCGACTCTGGAGATGAATGTTTGAATCACATATCGTAAGAATTTCCTAAATAGGGGGAGGATTGGTGAAAGTGATGACCAATACGCCAACATTTGATTCCGAACTTACAGCTGGCTTACAAACGGCGGCCCTCTTTCTTGTGCTTTGGCAGCAATTTCTTTGCCCCTTTGCCGCATTTTTGGGTTCAGTGACTCATCTTGCTCTTACACCAAGGGGCATCCGGGGCATTCGTTTTGATCGCTGTAATGTTGCCATCCTCTCTGGGTCTGAATCCTGCTTTGTCGCTTCATAAGCTATTATTGTGCCATTTCTTCCTCAGCAACATGTATCCAATATAAAAGGCACAAGCAAAAAGCCAGGATGTTGCGTCAATAACCCCCATTTCAATACCCTACCTTCCCTCCTCCCTAATGTCTGATATATTCCGAGATTCTACTGTCGGCTTGTTCATCAATGCCATCACTGGAGGACGACTTCTGCCATTCGCAGACCAAAAAAATGGATGGCAAGTCCCTGCCAAGTATCAGCTCACAAAAAATTCGTCCCAAGTCCCAACCGTGACTGAGGATCTGGACCTGGACGAGAAGAGGGTGTCCACTTTCGTCGAACCGCTTTCTCAAGAGGATTCAGCAGCACCGCGCGAGACAATCGAGGAGATACCCTCAGAACCTCAGTCAGGAAACGTTTCGGTGTCTTCATTGGAGAGGGGAGAGAAGGATGAGAAGGCAGGAGCGACTGTCGACGTTGACATGGCTCGAGAAGATACCATGATCGAGGGAGCTCGTCCCACAATAGTTGATTGGTATGATGAAATCGATCAGGACAATCCTCAGTAAGTGTTGGGCCATGTCGCGAACCGTATCATGATTGACGAATTTTTGTTACAGAAATTGGACCTTGAAGAAGAAAATCTTCGTCCTGGCATTAGTCTCTCTTCTAACCTTCAGTGTCTACATTGGATCCGCTATATAGTGAGTTTCATCACATTTTCTCTCACCCAGAAACTCATGGTCTTTTTCTCTAGTACCCCCTCGATACCTGGCATCATGGAAAAGTTCCAAGTCTCACAAACCACAGCTACCCTCGGCCTCTCACTTTATGTCATTGGCTATGGTGTCGGTCCTTTGATATTCAGCCCTCTCTCGGAGGTGCCCTCGATTGGAAGGACACCGATATACCTGATCACTCTGTTCATATTTGCTGTTGTGCAAATTCCAACGATATATGCAAAGAATATCCATACCGTCCTCGCTTTGAGGTTCTTTGCCGGATTCTTCGGCTCACCAGCTCTTGCCACAGGAGGAGCTTCCATTCAGGATATGTAAGTCAACAACGTTACCCGTCCCAGTTCTGAAATTGACTACCGAATTTGCTTAGATTCCCACTTATCAAGCTTCCCTATGCGCTCATTGTCTGGAGTGTGGCTGCAGTTTGCGGACGTGAGTATTTGTTGACATGATATATGATTTTTCCTCATCGTTCTCGTTATTTAGCGGTCTTGGGCCCGACGATGGGAGGATTTGCTGCGCAAGTCAAAGGCTGGCGATGGCCCCTCTACGAACTTCTCTGGATATCCTCTTTCACCTTCATCGTCCTCATGTTCACGCTTCCTGAAACCAACTCTGAAACCATCCTTCTCAAACGTGCGCGCCGACTGCGCAAGCTCACTGGAAACCCCAATCTCTACAGCGAAAGCGAACTTAAACAAGCTGAGATGAAGAGTTCGGATATCCTTTTCGAAGCCCTTCTTAGGCCATTCCAGCTGATGTTCGAGCCTGCTGTTCTCTATATCAATACTTACATCGGTTTCGCGTATGCTCTTTTCTATCGTGGGTTTCTCTCTATTTCCTCTGTTTGTTGAGCTCGCTTATTTATCTTGTTTTCATTTTCCAGTGTGGTTTGAAGCTTTCCCTCTCGTTTACGTCGACATTTATCATTTCAATCTCGGTCAATCTGGCCTCCCCTTTATGGGACTGTTGGTCTCGTGTTTCTTCGCGAGTGCAGTGTATATCTGGTGGAATCTCTACCACGTCGAGCCACAGTTCAAGAAACATGGATTCATCGCACCAGAGTCCAGGCTTTCTGTCGCACTAGTCGCTTCTGTCTTTATCCCTGTTTCTCTCTTCATGTTTGGTATGTCCTTCTGGTGAAACCATCCTTGTGCCCATTTTCTAATTCCGATGCTTTGACAGGTTGGTCTGCAAGAGCAAGCGTGCATTGGATCGTACCGACTATCGGAGCTGCTTTGTATCTCCCAGGGTGAGCATAGCTTTACTATCATCCAAACATCTCCGGTTGCTCATGTCGATGAATTATAGTCTATATCTGCTCTTCCAAAGCGTTCTCGTCTACCTGCCAATGTCGTACCCCAAATATGCAGCCTCAATCCTCGCAGGAAATGATCTTTTTAGGTCCACTGTGGCTGGATGCTTCCCGTACGTGTTCTGTGTTCATATTGCGGAAATGAGAAATCATTCTGACGAAAATACGCCTTTAGACTCTTTGGAAGGGCACTCTACACCAAGCTGACTATCGGCGGAGGATGTTCTCTCCTCGCTGGTCTTTCAATAGCTCTGCTTCCAGGACTTTGGATATTGTACAAGTACGGAGATCGCCTACGGGCACGGTCGAAGTACGCTACGGCTTAAAGTTTGATCACTTATCATTAGACGGACTCGGATGGATGGACTTATCTCTCTCTAGAATGGAGACCATGGTTATGATGATTATGACCTGCAATTTTGGAATCCCCGATATCATTTTATTCACGACTTAGATTAATTATAGCAGTAGTTGATGAGCTTTATCAATAGTTAGTAGCCTACATATAAGCTTTGTAACTTTTCCAGCAGTTTTTGTTTATTCAAGTGATTTTCTGCTTTCGAAAAGACTCGCTTGTAAAGAGATTGACTAATGAGTCGAGAGTCATTGTTACCCTTGTGACTTGTCATATGCTTTCTCCTTTTTGCTATCGTTGTCAAAGCACCACTTCATGTTTCTTAAACCATATTTGCTCTCTTTTATCGTCCGTCTTTTGGCCCCGTCGATGCCCCACGACTCGGGAGGTATATGATTCATTCGGATCCGCCGTTCCGTCAATCCAATCATGGTCTGTTTTACTTTACTCACCAACGAAATCCAAAGTCTCAAACATACGATGCTGACACCTGATCTCAGCTCTCCCCCAGCGACATATTACTCAGTCCTCTTAATAATTCGGTTGTCCAGCATGTTGGATAAGCCTTATTGCTCAACTGAAACAGGCTAGAATATATCAAAGTGCTGCCTGTGCGATGGAATACTCCTCATTTTCATGTACGCCAGTGCGCTGTGCTCACGACTCAGAACCATATGGCACCCGACATTCTTCGAGATTCTACCATTGGCTTGATGATCAACACGCTCTCAAAGGGGCGGCTGTTGCCCTTTGACGATCAACGTCCAGGATGGGAGCCACCTTTACACTTTCTTCTACCACCCAAACCGCCGACCCCAAGCTCGAATTCTGACGACGCGACACCAGAGTTGAAAAAGCCTGATTCTGTTCAGGTTGAAGTCACTCCTGCTATTCCAGAGGAGGCGCCCCCAACAAGACGCGGTTCGCAAGACATCACCGTCGTTTCAACAGATTCGACTGGCACTCCCGAACCAGGATTGACGAAAAAGCCAGATTCTGTTGTGGTTGAAGTCGTCTCCGGAGAAGAAGAAAAGGGATTCGATCCGAATCTTGTGACGTGGTACGACGATAATGACCAGGATAACCCCCAGTTCGTCCGCCTTCTCCATCTTTCGTTTTCTTGTTATTAATTGGATGCGTTGTAGGAATTGGAGTCTTGCTAAAAGAAATCTTGTTCTCGTTTGGATTTCCCTCCTGACGTTCAGTATATATATCGGGTCGGCCATTTAGTACGTTTTCAAAGCACCCAATGGAATACTCGACTCAATATCTTACCAGTACCCCATCCATACCTGGAGTCATGAAGCACTTCGATGTTAATCTCACAACGGCGACTCTGGGCCTTTCATTATATGTCATTGGATATGGGATTGGCCCCATTATTCTAAGTCCTACTTCGGAATTGCCATCGGTCGGGCGAACACCTGTGTACATGGCCACGTTGTTCGTGTTCGCGATCCTCCAAATCCCAACGATCTATGCTCCGAACATTCACGTATTGCTCGCCATGCGCTTTTGGGCTGGATTTGTTGGTTCGCCCGCATTGGCCACTGGGGGTGCATCCATACAAGACATGTTTGTGCATTTTCTTCTTCGTGACATCCCCTATTCTGACGTTCGTAATGTAGATTTCCGCCTATGAAGCTGCCATATGTTTTTATTGTATGGAGTGCTGGTGCTGTTTGCGGACGCAAGTATCATATTTTTTCTAGTTTGCTTTAGTGGCTGATCTTGCCACCTTCTTTCAGCCGTCTTGGGTCCCGTCATTGGCGGATTCGCCGCTCAGAACAAAAATTGGAGATGGCCCTTATTCGAACTTCTCTGGATATCTTCATTCACCTGGATTGTACTTATGTTCTGGCTGCCTGAAACGCATGCCGACACTATTCTCCTAAAGCGTGCCCGACGACTACGTAAATTGACAGGCAACATGAGCATCTACAGCGAGAGCGAGATAAAAGAGGCGGAGATGACAGGCTCACAGGTCGTTTTGGAGGCCCTTTGGCGGCCTTTCCAACTCATGGTCGAACCGGCTGTCCTCTATTGCAACATTTATCTTGCTTTGGCTTATGCCATCTTCTACTGTATGTCTACCCCTCAACCCTTGATCGAGATCAGCTTCACATGTTAACCTGATTATTGTCAGTGTGGTTCGAGGCTTTCCCTTTGGTGTACACTGACATGTATCACTTCAATCTTGGACAATCTGGCCTTCCTTTCCTCGGGCTTATCGTAACATGTATACTCACAAGTATTGGGTATATATGTTGGAACTATTTCTATGTGGAGCCTAAATTCAAGGAAACTGGGGTTCTAACTCCGGAATCTCGCGTCGCAGTTGCTTTGGTAGCAGCTGCGTTTATCCCAATTTCATTATTTATGTTTGGTGAGTCCATTCTTTCGACATCGCGGGTTTATAACATGCTCTTATCTTAACGATTAGGTTGGACTGCACGAGCCAGCATTCCATGGATTGTACCTACAATCGGCGCTGCTCTCTATCTTCCAGGGTCAGTCTTTGACTAGAACTTTGAGCATTTTTATAAATCGAGACTTTTTATATGTTCAGGCTTTTTCTACTTTTCCAAAGCATCCTGGTTTATCTGCCGATGTCATATCCAAAATATGCAGCTTCTGTTCTTGCGGGAAACGACCTATTTCGTTCTTCCGTCGCCGGTGCCTTCCCGTACGTCTCCGCGACTTCAATAACCTTCTTCACGTGGTTGATTGCTTCTATGGCGTATAGGTTATTTGGGAGGCCAATGTATTTGCGACTTTCCATTGCTGGCGGGTGCTCTCTTTTGGCCGGGCTTTCGATCTTTTTTATTCCTGGATTGTGGTTTCTGTACTGGTACGGAGATAAACTCCGTGCTCGGTCTAGATATGCAGTTCATATGTAACCGTATGCAAAATAACATGGTTTTAACAGTGAACTGTCATGTCGTTTGGCTAGGCCGTGGCCATTGGCCAATGTCAATGAGGACACTGAGACTTTCATAGTCATAGTTTGTTTCGTCAAAGAACACCTTCGCGGTTTCATATATTTATACAAGGTTTTCGAATTTACTCTCCATCAGCTAGCTACGTATCAACGTTCAACGTTCGTCCGAGCCATAATAATTCTGCGTTGTGCACAATCCAATTGCCAGGTATTGGTGTCATCGTATGTAGAATGGTGATTTACAAGCCGATGTTGATGGGAGTGCATCCAAGGGCAACGACACCGTCTATTGAAAATCAAAATGTTGGTTAGAGCAGAAGAATTTATGACCATGAAATGAACATACTGAAGCTGTTGTTAGTGCAACAAACGGGTTGAGCAGTGCTATCGGAAAGGAAGGAGTACATTCAGCTTTCTTCTTTCAATGATCATTTGAGGACGAGGACAAACCATTGGTTGTTGGCAAGTCCGATGGCAGTGATGGGGCTGCAGGTCACTCCAACAAGAGCGGTGACGTCTTGGACGACGATGCCCAAGAGGCCCAAAAGAGTAGCCACGGAGGGGACGCTGGCCTGTTGAGCACTGTTGCCTGTGAGGGGTGAACCATCAGCAAATTATCAATGTTTCTGTGCCGGCCACAGAGAACGTACAGCACTGGATATCGCTGGTGTTGCATTGATCAACAGGAATTCCATTGCGACGTTGGGGGGTCGCTGTGGCAGCGGCAAGGGTAGCGCCAATAGCGAGGAAAGAGAGAGTCTTGAATTGCATGATACAGTTGGGTTGAGTTTGTGAGAATGAGGCGAGTACTTGAACGATGTTCGAGTGAAGAAAGATGGCCACTTTGGTCGACCTTTTATACCTGAAAACTGTGGCTGTTGCATGTTTGTCTCTACAGAGGTGGAGCTTCTGTTTTGTGTGTGTGTTGGTTCGGGGGATAATGTGGAGGACGACATAACAAGATGTCAAAGTGGAGTGAAGTTTGTCGTCGGATGGTCATAAAACAATGCAGAAGAGTGTCCGTATGACGGTGTATGCCTGAGAAAGGTGGAGTGTGAAGAGATGAAAAGGTCGTTGAAGAGAGGATAGTAATTCGCGTCCGAGGACAGCTGTTCTGAGGCAATGGGACAGAAGAGCATCCTTTCTTTTATGCGGTAGTCGATGTGAGACACTCCACGCACTACATCTTTGCTCGTAGAACGTGCATTATGGTAGTGTGTCGAAACAAGTTGGAAACAAGGTCGAAATTTTTGCATCTTCAGAACTCGTAGAGAACGGGGAATTTGAAGGTGATGGAGCCTCATGGCCTCAGGTATGATTAACACCAACTCAGCGGCAATAGCAATGACGAAGGAGATGACGAGGCGGAGGCCACCTGTCCATCGTAAAATCAATTCCTAGCGGCTAGTTCAAGCAAGTTTCGGGAATAACAGGGAGATGAAGCTGTATGTTGAGCAACAGGCCGACAGATTGTGAGAAGATCAACGACGTCATATCCGTTTTCCTGCTTCGTTCTTCTGATTGAGTTGGGCGGAGAACAGAGGTCATTTCATCATGATTGTATCATGACCACATTTCGAGACAAGTCACAACAGAGGCGCTTGATTTACTAACATGTAGGTGTTGCAGCATCAGGTGGTCGATGTGATTTCATAATTACTTCGCATGTGAGTGCCATGGGAAGGACGGATTTGACGAAATTGTCTTTGGAATCGACAAAAGCAGCCAGAGCGATAGAGATGCAGATACACATGAGTTTGGTTGGAGGCATGAATAAGCTCTAATTTCCAAAAGGCCGAGGGAACAACAGGTCCATATATGGAAATGGAATTCCTATCGTGCGCAGGCTGGAACTTGGGTAGTTGTGGCGAGAGAAATTTGAACTTTGTCTTTGCCAGTGAGTAGAATTGACACCCCCCATCTTGTACATCTTGCAGGGACAGGGAAGCCTGCGAAATTGGGCTTGTCAATGGTCTGTCATTGTCATTCAACGAGGCAGCGCCGACTGGACGACGCTCAACTGTTGTAAACAGAGTCCACTTGTAAACAGACTTTAAGACCATTCTGCTGGATTCGGCCCTAGACCTAGCGCATGGTTATAAGTTTGACCATGGATTCATTGTCCTCGACTGTGTCTATCACAAATTATAGGGGAGATGGATGTCGAGGGTCAAGTTTTCGCGTCGTCGCATAACATAACACGTATCGCGAGCGGAGAGGATTATCACGTGCATTTCCATACATGGCAGGTGGGAGTGCATTGTGCTACGAGTTACGATCGCTTCTGCCAAGCATACAGCGCACAACTCTTTCCTCCCCTCGTTCTCCCCCATTCCTCTGGATTCATTTCTTTTACCTTCTTATCGGCCAGAGAGTCTGGTTATCAAGGATTTCTACTATGGAGGACAAATATATTGGCCTCATTCTTGCTCTCGGTGGTCAAATAGGCATCGGATCGAGTTTCATTATCACCAAAAAGGTACTGTTTTGTCGCTGAATAGGCCATTCTTCAGGCCCAATATACCTCGAAGGCTTAAATAAAATTTCAATAATTCTTGCTGATGATGATTTTTTGCTTTAGGGCCTTAACGATGCTGCTCTAAATTCGGCTTATGGTGCACAGGCGTCAGACAACCTAACATATCTCAGAAACCCAATCTGGTGGGCTGGAATGGTTACAAGTGCGTGGCTCATAATCTATCTTCTAGTTCATGATTTAACGTGTATCCTCTTCCTTGCTGTAGTGGTTGCTGGAGAAAGTTTGTCGCCATTACTTCGGTCGTCGTTAAATTGCTCACAAGACTATCCTTTGCCCCTTTTCAGTCGGTAACTTTGCTGCGTACACATTTGCTCCACCAATATTAGTCACGCCAATGGGTGCTCTCAGTGTCTTGATTGGGTGCGTCTACCCTCCCCTCTTAACTTGAACATACCACTCAATGCCCATTTCGTAATTATCAGGGCTGTGCTGGCATCCTTCTTGCTGGGAGAGGAACTTGGACATCTGGGTCGCGTCGGATGCACTCTGTGCCTTCTGGGTTCCCTGATCATTGTTCTGCATGCACCTGAAGACAAGCCTATTGAAACGGTCGACGAGATTCTGCATTTTGCTATTCAGCCAGGTATGTTCCAGTTCATGTCATTTGTGCTTTTACTGAGAACCAAAACCTTCCACCATCTTTACCTTGGTATTTCATTTAGGCTTCCTCCTATATTGCTTCACCGTCCTCATATTCTCACTCGTTATGATTTACGTGATCGTACCAAGACATGGACGGTCAAACCCTCTCATTTATATCTCTATCTGTTCTGTTGTCGGTTCTGTCAGCGTCATGGCCATCAAAGGTTTTGGTGTCGCTGTCAAGTTGACCTTCGCAGGGAACAATCAGTTCACCCATCCCAGCACCTATGTATTCATGATTGTTGTTGCTGTGTCAATTCTGGTTCAAATGAACTATTTCAATAAAGCCTTGGACACATTTTCAACCAATGTGTAAGCTTTCTTCCCTTGCGTTTGGTTGCAATTTCTGATACTTACGAACGTGAAACAGTGTAAATCCTTTGTACTATGTCGGCTTTTCGTCATGTACCATCGTCGCTTCTCTCATTCTCTTCCAAGGATTCAACACCCAAGATGCCTCCAACACCTTCTCTCTACTTACTGGGTTCATCGTCACATTCCTAGGCGTCCACCTTTTGAACCTCTCACGCGTATCTGAACCACCGCTAGATCAAAATGGCCATCCACATACTCACACCACGCTGGAAGGGGGCCTCATGAATCCGAGACTGAGTCTCCAAGGCCGGCTCTCGCTGGACGGATGGAACGGCCCTGGTCCGGATCGTGGTATGGACATTCACATGGGCGGCGTGGGTGCTGCTGGTCGGCAAGGGAGAAGGCATGGCCGTCAGAGTTCGCTATATCAAGCCCAGTCAACGACGTTGTTCAACGCCTTCGAAAGCGGGGATGAAGACGGGCACGTGAATGGCAACGTGGGTCAACGTCAACACCGAAGACAGGCCAGTGGTGATCTGCATCGGGTTCGGGAGGCGGATGAGTGGGAGGACGATATGGATGACGAAGTTGACGATGACAAGCAAACGCTCTTGAGCAAGGGCAAGCGGCGGCACCAGCCACCGCGTTTGAATTCGAACAACATCACTTCACCAACCACGCGGAATGGTGGCTCGCGGAGTCATAGTCATTCGCCCGTCCCCGACTCTTCATTGACGGACGTGCGGATAACACCCAGGTCATGATGCATATATAATTTTGTTTCTTTCTCCCGGTCCTCGTGGGTGTTATTATCATTTGACGTGGCCTTATCATCCTTTTATTTTCATCGTATTTGCACCCTTTCTTCACCGTCTTTCCTTTGGACCGAGTCGCCGACTTCTGTGCGAACCTGGTTCTATTCACCCAGATGCCGATTCATGTCAACTCATACGCTCTTCACACCTCTTGTACATCGCACTCAGCAATGCCCGATTCGTCAGTTGGATCCACCGCCTCTTTCACTCAACAAAAACACGCAACGCACAACCAGTAGATACGCACAACCCACCACGCTACTACACCTGCACACAACACACTGCGCAGGCATACAACGCGACGACCATGAGAACAATATTCAATTTTGACTCATAGTCTCAGATACCCGCCTTAACTGACGATAATACTTACGACGTTGTGACTCTGTTCAAGTAGAGGGTGGTTCTTTTGCGATGCGACGAAGATGAAAATGTATATAACAAATTCGGGATGCATAGTTACTGCTTATAAATTACTATAGAAGTAATAATTCTCTAATTCTTATTGGGACTTCTGAGCCTCGTCATCGACAATACCCTCAGAGCAAACAGAGGGACTGGTATTAGACCAGAAGTATCACTTGATTGTCTCCTGAAATTATGCAAAAAATGGTTCAATCCAGGATCGAACTGGAGACCTTCTGTGCGCCGTGAGCGATATGCTCTTCAGCAATCTCAATGTGAGACAGAAATCATAACCACTAGACCATTGAACCGATGACAGTGGGCTGTATAGGTAAATAAATAATTAGCTTGGCATGTGAAGCAGAGATTTCAACATTCTAATGTCTGTTTGTCCTGAAATCTGCAGGACCCAGCTCTTGTTGATCTGGATATCCTCATTCCTTCCTTCTGCTTGCGAGAAATGGGAATGTATGCCCTGATGTGGATGAGGCCCGCATTCCTCAATATATCGGCCTTATGGTCTAGTAGTATGATTCTCCGTTTGGGTCACATGATCTGTTCATGTCACGTGATCTCGGAGAGGTCTTGGGTTCAATTCCCAATGAGGCCCTTTTTTTTTTGAAAAAAAAAACTCGAGGAGTATGGCTGCCGATGTTCTCGAGCGAGGAGGCGAGGGAGGGGACGAGTGTGTGGCCGCGACGTAGACCAACGTTTCGTCTGTAAAGAGACTCATCAGGCGGCGGTGAGGTCTTTTGTCCCACGCTTTGATTATGTAAGTATTACCGCATTTGGAATTGCGGCATACACCAAGTCGCCTTCCCTGGGTTCGGAATTCATCTTTTATAGGACTCGACGAACGTTTGGGAGGCTCTCTGAGCCTTATCTCCTCTACTATAGGGTACCAGATTACCTGTAGTAGTTTATAGGACGATAATATGAAAGATTTCTTTGTTAAATGATTTAAAATCGAGAGTTGACCCGGTTGCAAGCAACCAGAAGGTAATACAGTTGACTTTCTCATAATGCATATGCTCATAATGCATAATTCTCATAATGCATAGCTTTTTGGCGAAACCGAGTTCGTTCGCAGGAAATTTGTCGCATATTGCATATTGTATAATGCATAGCCTTTTTGGGGGTATATGCATTATCAACTCGAATTTTTGCAGGGAGAAGCCCCAATATGGTGCTGTATAGCCGTCCGGGCTGGCTCAGCCCGTAATTTTTGAGAGTTTTCAATGGGGATATTGACAAGATCTATTGCCATTTCGGCAGAAAATGTGTTTCAATGCATCTGTCGGCTTCATTTCCAGACGATTTTACCCAAAAAACGCCGATTCTCCTCAAGTTCTCACTGCCCAGGTTCATTTCTGTTTGGTTGAGAAACAGGCAAATATTTATTGAAAAAATGTAAATAATAGGGTAAATAGGCAGTTTATGGCATGATCAGTGTAAAAATTACCATATATGGAAATTAATTTATCCTGTTTTGCGCAAATGTATATTTTATCAATAAATATTTCCCTGTGTCTTCGCGAATCAGGTATCGACTTGGGCTGTGTCTCACACATATGTGGTAGAACGGAGTCATGTGACCATTTTGGTTTTGCATAAATCTCATAATGCATAGGAAAAATGCGCGACCGCCGTTATGCATTATGAGAAAGTCAACTGTAATCATCACTTATCAACTGCAGGATTTAAAAAACAAATGACATTGAATCTATCAACTCAAGAGAGAACAACATTGAGTTTGGATTTTTACTTTTTACATCTACTCGAAGGACGTGAGGCGAGGTCCCTAAACCCAGCCTCGATGAGTATGGCTGCCGATGTTCTCAAGTCTGCACTTGTACAATTATAACGTGGCCAGCTATTCTATGTTTTTCTTCGAAATTATTCACTTAAAGGGAGTTTTGATCACTATTGTCCGAATCACCGAACACTACAACGATTCGTACATGAAGTTTAAAAGCAATCGAAAAGAGTTATGTATCATCGATTGATTATTTCCCTCCTTTTTCTCAACATAATTGCTGCTGTTGGATTTGGGAAAGGATTAGCTGCAAACCAGAGGTTTTCCGGTCGACTGCCTCCCCCTGGCATCTTGATCTCATAGTTCAGGACGACATAGGCAACGATGGCTTTGAGCTCGTTTGCCGCAAAAAAACGTCCGGGGCTAAAATAATTCACCACACCGTTCGACAACTTTATAATTCGAAAGACTATGTGGTGATTGGCTTACCACGCATGTCTCCCTGTTCCAAATGTAACGTTATCGGAACTCAACGATACGATCTGGTGCTTGATGTTTTCGCCCTCTTCCTTCCGAAGTTCAAGGAACCTGAATCCTTGGAACTCCTGAGGGTTTGCGTAGTACCTCTGTCATAAGAATAATCAACGTTTGGTATTCCGTTGAAAAGGTAAATTAAGGTTTCGACTCACTTCGTCCATATGAGTTCCATAGCTGCAAAACGCAACATGGGTACCTGCAGGGACACTGATTCCGTTCGAAAATGTAAAGTCTTGTAACACTTTTCGAGTAAGAGAAACTAGGACGCGAAAAGAGGAAGTAAATAGAAGCGGCAGGATGATCACAGTAATTTGTATTTACCAGCACCGACAGAAAGGCGTTGTGATTCCTTGATAAAGCTATCCACCTTGCGCATTTTGCCCATGGATGCCTTGGTCCACCCTTCTCCTTGGATAACGGCCTCGACCTCTTCACGCATCGGTTCAAGATATTCAGGATGTGCAGCGAGATCGAGTAGTGCGTTGGCCAGTGCCTGAAGGGGAAAGGATGGAAGTGTCATCTATGTGATTACACAATGATGTTTAGCTTACATGTGAAGTGGTATGAATAGCTGCAAAGTTGACAGCCAGAAGGCGTAGGGCCACATCTTCCACAGTCCTTTGGGCACCTTGAGCTTCGTCTAGCAACCAGCTGATCAGGTTGTTCTTGAAGAAGAACATGAAAAAATGGTGAAAAGTGGAAGATACAATTAACTAACTGGCTTATCTGGCCACTCCTTCATATCCTGTTCGAGACCCTCTCTTATGAGAGGTCCGAGAAGAGAAATGGCTTTTTTCATATCCACCGATATCTTCGAAATCAGGCGACCAACAACCCTAGGGTTTGATTTGATATGTCAGAGGGAATTAACATTGGAATGAGGAATGATTTACGGTCTGAAGATCGAAGGAAACATGTTGATCAATTGACCACGTAGAACGACATCGACGGTGAACCGTTCGTTGAGCTTCATGTAACTGGGATCACGGCCTATTCCATGAACTGTGAGTTGCGGTGAATGTATAACATTGCAGACATCGTTTCTCTCACATAAGGGGAGTCCAACGAATAGACGATTGCTTGTCCTGCAAACAACACGCATCAGAACTTCCAGTGCAGGAAACGATGTCCATTCTACATGGTACCCTCAGCGTGCTGATCATGAATGGGAAGTGTACAGATATAGATACAAACCATCTTCCGTGACAGGTAAAAGATCCTGAAAAGCAGCGGAAACCTCATCCTTGATATCTGAGAATCGTACGCCAAGATTTCGAGTAAGTGGAGTCCGAATGATTCCAATGTGATACGGGTCTTCACTGATTTGGCGGCCCAATGTGTATTCAGTTTGGAGGTTCTATTGTGCCATGTTAGTCAGAAAGCCACAAACAAAGTAAGATAGTGACCTCTTTTACAGCGTCCACAAAGGATATCTGGTCATCCGTGGCTTTCCTGAGGTCTTCCAACATTTCTGGCCCACTGATCATGACAACCCATCTCCCCATGTTCGAAACCTTGAAGGCTGACCCATAATACTGTGATTACATTTAGAGTTATGTCGACAAGATGACAATATATAACATACAGTTTCATATCCTTCCTGTATCATCTTGTGTCCATTTTGGAAAAACCTGAAAGCATCGAAATAAGAGAAAACGATTCCTGAGGACCCAATAGTTGGTATATGGCGGAGCTGCAAAGATTTATAAGTAAATTATAAGTGAATATGGATTAGGACGGAGGAAGACAACGAACCTTGTGTGTACTAGCTGCGAACCATCGTGAGATGAGATATACCACGGCAATAGCCAATATCAGATAACTAGGGGTGTCAAGGTGCATCGCGTTCGAAGAGAGTGATTGAAGTCGCCCGTCGTTGTCCATATAAGATCGGCGATACGTTGGCCATGAGACAGTATTGCCCCCCTTGTATAAGGCTGATAAGAAGCACCATAGGACCAGTCATTCCGTGGGGATCAGTGATTCAAGGTCCTTGGATCGGGCCTAACAGCTGAACGCCCATGTGGGGGTTTGTGAGAAGTTTTTCCGGGAAAATTCATCCCGTGGCAGAGTAATCCGTCTTACTAGACCGCAGTCAGAAGCTTTCTCTTCATTTTTAAGTTATCTGAGGGTTTATTGATAAACGTTCACGGGAAATGGAAAAGAAAAATACAGCGATTCAAACTATTGTTCGATAAAGTTACAATTTTCGTTTGCGGATCATGAGGTTTGCTGTTCGATTGGGAGACTTCTGTCCTGAGAACCATTGATCCTCTGGCCTGCGCCCTCCATTGGGGAGTTTGACGTCATAGTTCAACAAGATGTAGGCCATCATGGCCTTGAGCTCGTTTGCTGCGAAGAAACGTCCGGGGCTAGACATAAATATGGATTTAATAAATCAGGCATCGCGGGCACAGAGATGAAAGATTTTCACCAGGCATGTCGTCCAGTTCCAAAAACCAGATAGTCGGGGCTTAGGGAGACCAATTGATGTTTCATGTTCTCTCCATCTTCGTCACGTTTTTCGACAAATCTGAAGCCTTGGAAAGAATGGGCGTCGCCGTAAACTTCCTACAAACAAATGGGATATGAGTATAAATTCTAGAGAACACAGACGTTTCCGAAATCGCTAACCTCGTCGACATGGGTTGCATGGGTTGCAACAGCAATATGGGTACCGGCAGGCAACGTGACACCATTGGAGAATGTAAACTCTTTGATAACCTTTCGGTTCATCGTCACTACATTAGTAGAAAAAATGGTCATTGAAAGAAAGATATATCCATATATTGCACTCACATGCACCAATCGCCAGGCGTTGGGATTCTCTGAGGAAACTGTCCACTTTGCGCATTTTCCCCATAGAAATCTTGGTCCAACCCTCTGCCTCGATAACCGCTTCAACCTCTTCCCTCATCGGCTCAACGTATTCGGGATGGACTGCCAAGTGATAAAGGGCATGCGTCAAAGCCTGAAGGAAACTTAGGACAAGGATCAGTTGAACGAAAAACATTCTTACATGAGACGTTGTATGGATAGCAGCAAAATTAATTGAGAGGATTCGAACAACGAGATCATGAATCTCTCTCTGAGGACCCTGAGCTTCGTCCAAGAGCCAGCTAATTAGATTATTCTAAAATTGCCGGTTAGTAAGTGGTGACTCGATACATATTACTGAAACTACTCACAGATTTCTCATCGTGGTCGCCTCGGGCCTGTCGATCCAGTTCCGCCTGTAGCAATGGACCAAGATGGACCATGGCTCTCCTAATGCTCGATGGGACCTTCGTAAGAAGTCGTCCCGCAATTCTGGAAAAATGTTATCAGGATATCGATGGCAGTTTAATAAAAGAGACGCATTACGGTTTAATAAGGCTTGGGAACATATTGATTAGCTGGCCTCCCATAACAACATCAATGGTGAATTGTTTGTTAAGTTCAATGTAGTCCGGGTTCCTGCCTGCGGACAGGATTAGCAGGAATTAGCTTGGTCAACGAAGTACCTAATATAACTTACATAATGGCAGGCCAACAAACAATCTATTGCTCGTCCGACATACAATATGCATGATAGTGTCCAAAGCAGGAACCGTGGTCCACTCTGAGAGCGTTTCCCTAGCTTGAGAAAAAAAGAAAGAGTTCGAATACACAGAAGAGACATACCATCTCCCTTTCCAGAAACTATGTCCGCAAAGGATGCAGCAATTTCATCTTTGATATCCGTGAACCGGATAGCGAGGTTGCGGGTCAATGGGGTTCTGACCACAGCAGTATGGTAAGGATCTGTGCGAACTTGAGGGCCGATGGTGTAGTCCGTGCTGAGACTCTATTGGACAAAGTGTAAATGGCAGGAAATTTGAATAGAAAAATCAATACCTCAGAAACGGCGTCGTTGAAGGAGATTTGGTCATCGCTTGCTTTGCGTATGTCGTCCACCATTTGGGGCCCACTGACAAGAACCAACCATCTTCCCATAGTGGACACTTTGAAGGCAGTTCCATAATACTGGAAATAACAGGTCAGGATGAGGCAAAGATTCCATTGATCGTCTTACCTTGTCGTAACCCTCTTGAATTATTTCCTGTCCATGGAGAAAGAATTTGAAGGCGTCGACGTAGGAAGAAATGACGCCTGAGAATCCAATGGTAGGGATATGACTGAGCTAAGAAAAAAGTCAGATAAGAGGGAGTTGGTTGAAATGAAACGTTTACTTTGTGTGTGGGAGCACGAAGGTACTTTACTCCCCAGTACACCATGAAGAGGACCCCGATGGCCTGCAAAACATAAGGTGAATCGAACAACATAGTAACTGCGTTCCCGAAACGTCGTCTGAGGGGTATCAGGCAGCCTACATATCCTGTATTTATTGTTATGCCAGTTGCGACTATGATTGTCGTGAAGTACTCACGCCATTATCAGACGTCTTCTTTTCTTGCCGAGGATGTAACGACATGGAGGACCGCACCCGATTCTGAGAATTGTCGAGCGTGTCCAAGATATCCGTGGGTTTTATGATGCATTCGGAGAAATAACCCCCGCAAGAGTAATCTCTCTTAGATAAAAGCTTTGATTCACTGAAAAGTGCTCTTTACTGCAGTAGTTCAGCTAGCTGAATCTCAGAGTCAATTATCAGGAGAAAATAGGAACTGACAAGACCAACATATGAAATAGATATTAGGTAGAAAATTGCATCAGACTCGCTTCCTAAACAACACTTTGGCGGTCCTGTTTGGAGAACATTGGCCTTGAAACCAGATGTGATCGGGCCGGGGACCCTTGTCAGGCATTTCAACATCGTAATTCAACAGGACGAAGGACAACATGGCCTTCAGTTCATTGACAGCGAAGAATCGGCCAGGGCTGATACGAAAGAGGTCTATGATCAGCATATTCGTACACTGAGCCAAGCAAAAGGAATGTTCATTACCAAGCGTGGCGTCCAGTCCCAAAAGTCAAGTAATCTGATCCAAGAGAGACCATTTGATGCTTCGTCCCTTCGCCATCTTCTTCCCGCATATCAGCAAATCTGAATCCTTTGAACTCATGGGCATTCTCGTAGTTTTTCTTGTTCAAATGTCAAGATCTTATGATCTACTCCTCAAATGGGAACAAGACAAACCTCGTCAAAATGTGTTCCACGCGTTGCGACCCCAATGGTTGTACCAGCAGGTACGGTGATACCATTCGAGAACGTAAAATCTTTTAGAGTTTTACGATTCATTGAAACTTTTGGAAGTTTTGAAAGAGTGGTTTAGCATGGAGAATTCAACATATCAAATGTCGAAGCACACCTGAACCAATTGCAAGACGTTGGGATTCTTTGACGAAGCTGTCGACTTTGCGCATTTTGCCCATGGAGGCTTTTGTCCATCCATCGGATTGAAGAACAGAAACAACTTCATTTCGCATTGGTTCGGCGTACTCTGGATGAGTTGCCAAATCATACAAGATGTTTGTCAACGCCTGTTGGATTCACATTAAACCTTTTTACTGACACTGTAGAACACCAAAAGACTCACCATTGAGGTTGTATGGATAGCCGCAAAATTGGCACTCAGCAATCGAACCACCAAGTCTTGAACGGTTCTTTGGTGACCTTGTGCCTCATCCAAGAGCCAACTAATGTAATCGTTCTGTCGAAACGTACGTTAACTACATTCTATAAGTGTAGATTGAATGAGGTTTACTGGCTTCTCGGCCTCTGGGTTTTCGGCTTGATCGAGGTGGGATTGGATTAGAGGACCGGCATAAGACATGGCACGGTTGATATTATTAGGAACTTTGGTCAAAAAACGACCCACGAGACTAAGACGATTTGAGTAAGCCAGTCAAATCTAGGGCAATCAAGATTCACTCACGGCTTCAAGAGGGGCGGAAACATGCCAATAAGAACACCCCCTGTGAAAACGTCGATAGTGAACTGCTCATTTAGAGACCTATAATCGGGATTTCTGCCTGGGAAAGGAAGAAGAGTTACGTAGGACAAAGTAAGTAATCATGACGCGCTGGCCCGGGACTCAACATACAGAGTGGCAAGCCTACGAAGAGACGATTGCTCGTCCTACAAACAAGTTTCATCACGGTTGAATACACAGAAACCGAAGTCCATTCTACAGGAGATATCGTCAAAAGAATGCGACCTCTGTTAAGAAAAGACACATACCATTCTGCTTGACGTGAATAAGTTCACCGAAAGCGGTGGCAATTTCGTCCTTGATATCCGAAAAGCGTATACCCAAATTCCTCGTAAGAGGACTTCTGATGACCTTTACATGGTAGGGGTCTGTACGGATTTGGCGTCCAATCATGTAGTCTGTTTGTACGAGCTGAGAGTGGAGCTCTTGAACAAAACAAGTATTCATTAGTTAGATACATACCTCAGCAACAGCCTCCCTGAAAGAGAGCTGGTCATCGGTAGCCTTTCGGATGTCTTCGAACATTTCTTGTCCGCTAACAATGACCAGCCATCGAGACATCGTTGCCACTTTAAACGCGGTCCCTGGATACTTCTTGTAGCCCTCTTCGATGATTTCATGGCCATGTTTAAAGAACTTGAATGCGTCGATATACGACCCCAGGATGCTAGAGGAGCCAACTGACGGTATATGGCTCAACTATAGGTAATATATCAGTATGTAGCCCAAGAGGAAACCGTTCGGCGAGGCGAACCTTGTATGTAGTTGCCTGGAACCATTTCAAACCTAGATAGATGAAGGATAAGGTTGCAACAGCCGACAAGAGTGGGTTGATTTCCAGGGGCATTGGCGAGGATGGTTAACCAGAACTGATGTGGAAGAAGAGACAGGTTCAACACTGGACATCGATATTGCGGGCAAATATAAACGGTCAGGGGGCCAAGTTGCACGGGACAATACTCTATCGTATCATGGTATCACCGGTTTAAGATAGCATGTGGGATCGGATCGAGTATTTTGAGGGGACAATCGTTAGTTTGAGAAATTCCCAGTCTCTGGCATCTGTCTGCCAGGTGGGTGTTGATGCGAGGTTACATTTTTTCTTAAACTAGTCCTTAAAATGATACATTTGTGACATATCTAAAGAGAATCGAGTGAGTGTCGCTGAGGAATAGATTGAGAGAATGACTTTGAAACTGACGGTTGTTGTTAATTTATCCTTTCAGGCAAAGTGGGGATAATGCGTATACCATAGGTTGGTTCCACAGAACGTGTCTATTCTTAAGACAGAAACAAGAGTCGAGCGACTGAGTTCAATGCAGTAGGAAGTTGGAGTGTTGGACAATGGAAGTCAATCAGCCTGGTCAACGAAGACGGCGGACGGGCCCGGAAGTCCCGCCAACAATCAACAAGGACAAATATAGAAAATTTATTATAAAACGATCCTCAACCTTGGAACGGGTTTCTTTACGACGCTTTGCCCCCCATCCAGTCGCCCACTTGAGCGAGGACGGGTCTTCCTTTTTATGCAGTCGGAGACTATCTTTACGGGCTTCGCTTTCGCTAGCAACACTAGCCTTGATTCTCAAGGCGATGATGGATTTCTAGATAGTAGTGAAAGCCACATCTCATTCTATGTATCAACCTTTGTTCAAATATTATTCAGTTGGTGTAATGGACTTTGAGCATTTAGTATCAAATAATTCTGAGGTGACTACCTGAACAGCAACGATCTCTACAAATTGCAAGCAAACGGTGCCGCTATTACCAAGTTATGACCGTCCTAACATGCGTCATAAGGGTAATTTCTCGTAATTTACTGTCGAGTGAACGTTGAACGTTTGAACAAGCTATGTATACTGTAAATTTGAACTCTGGAGAAATCTCATAGTTTCCCATCAAGTAGTATGCCTCTGATCCTAATATCATGAACACCCGTGGATTCTAAAAGACTTTCGCGAATTATACCGCTTCTATATCCAGACTCAAGCTTAGTGGAGGTGGGTTATATGATTACAGTATTGCGAAAGGGATGTTATTGCAATAGAAAAATGAGACAGCGATGCATACAGATTAAGCTTTAGTGGCAGTGGCAGCCTTGGCATCCTCAGCAGCAGCAACAGCGGGGTTGACCTTCTTGCCATCCTTCCATCGAACGCGGGGAGGAGGAGCACGGTTGCGGCGTCCCTCACGCGAGCGGACACGGACAACTGTGAATATTGTCAATTGGTGAACGTTATCCAGGTCCAATGATACATACCATGCGAGTGGATGGCGCATGAGACGCAGTATGCGATTTTGATGTAGAGTTTGGGGATGGCATATTCTGCGAAGGGAAAAGATTGGAAATTGTGAATGGGAGAGAGATTAAGATCGAAGATTGAGTACACACCTTGGTAGACGCTAGCCTCGCTGATATCTCGGACAGCAGCGCTCTCAACCATGTTCCTCACTGTGAAACGCTTGATGGCCTTGTCCTTTCCGACGCAACGAGAGCAGTTCGAGCAGCGCATGAAGGTAACATGGCCACGTCCCTTCTTGTTGCGTCCGCCATTTCTTCTTTTCTTGGTCTACGAAAGGTCTGTATGAGCTTCCAGTTCATGGGATCATCACCGATCGAACGACATCCAAAAGTCGAAACGTGCATCCATCGCAAAATCCACGCAAAACAGAACGAACAACGCAGATTCGAGACATAGGGTGTCGTTCCGGCGTGATTTGGTGTTGAAACGGACTCACCATTTTGAGCGTCGGTGTCGGTAGGCGGTGTGGAGGACGACGACGAGGAGGTTTGTCAATCTGCTCAGACCTCGGATGTCGCCGTTCTCACAGTCCGGCCGGGACGGAGGCACTTCTCGGCGATTTGATGCCTTTTCTGGGTAACACCTCGACGGCGTTCTATTTTAGGAACAATACCTCTTTTTGTTCTGACAACGGTGAACAATGGGCAAGCTGGCCATTGTCCCTTTAATGGGTCCCTTAACAAGCACCATATATAAGGATAGAATGGCGTTCCACGGCCACCTAACTGCTTCTGTCACTGCAGCTTCTCCTCCTTTTCTTTTCATCTTTCCCTATTCCATTTTCGAGCCAGGCGCTCCAGGCTAACGATTTACTTTCTTGACATAGATCTTTCTTGACGATTTCATCCTCTTAATTTCCAGTAATCTACCATGCACTTTTCCATTCCTTTTGTCTTGGCCGTCCAACTTGCGTCCACATTCGTTTACTCGGCTCCCACCGCACCTCTCGACTCTGCCACTCTTCTCAAAAACGGACAAGCTGCTCAGAAGCTAAATGCCCAATTCAAAACTACAACTGCGTCAAGCACATGTAACGGTCAGTCCAGATCTCTCTCGTCAAATATTGTAGATCATCTTTTCTAAGTTTTTGGATCTGTAGCTGGTGCCATGGCATGTATTGGAAACGCTATCGCTACATGTGTTAATGGGAAATTCGACACCTCTACGGGGCAATGCTCACAAACAGAATCCTGCTTTGCCATTCCCAATGTCAAATCTGCCGGCACCGTATGTTATATTCTTTCTCAGATCAGAGAATGAGCGCTCACAGTGGCCATTAGTCTCTAATCTGTACCAGTGAAAAGAGTGCTCTGTCCCTCATCAATGCCACCGGTGCTACTGGCGATGTTACAGGCGCAGGTGCTTCAAGTGCAACCAATAGCCGAACCTCTACAGCTGCAACACCCACCAAGACCACCCAAGGAGCAGACGACGACAGTGACTGCAGTATGACTGCCACGGCCGCAGGTCCAATGGCGACCCCCGAAGCCACAGACAGCGACAGTGATTGCACTATGACCTCCCCAACCATATCTTCTTTGCCCTCAAAGACTACCGCTCCCTCTGGTCCAGATAACAATAATGCCGCTTCTACTCCCCTTCGTGTCACCGTAACAGTGACCGTCTCCGCCGCCGAGATCACCCTCCCAACCACTGTTCAGACTATCTCACCCAGCGACGCCTCCATCCTACTCTCCAGCGTGGCTCAGGCAGCTACACCAACCAACACCGCCACTTCCTTGCCTGTTGTTACGTCGACCCCAACAGCTCCTTCAAATGTTGTCATCTCCAGTGCATCCGCCTCCCTTCCTCCTTCCTTCACCATTCTGCTCACAGCCCCTGGATCTACTGCCACTGGTTCGGCTGCAGTCTCTCCCTCTGCTGCCTCCGTACCACCTGCGTTCACCATTTCTCTCGGTGATGCAAACTCTCCTGCCACTGTAGCCACATCTGCCGTCGCCGCAGCGGCTGTCACTTCTGCACCTGCTGGCTCCTCGTCTGGTGGATATGGTTACGGAGGATATTGACAGCCTTAGACTTATGACTGTTCTGACCAAGCCTCGCCTTACTAAAGGATTTCTATTCTGTAGCCAACTATCACAATTGTCTGCCTACTGTGTATTATCAACGAAATGTATTTTGAATTCTTCACTGATGATTCATGCTCCATCTCCTTGGACAACATCCAAGACACCATGCTTCAGCATACTCATGAATACCTCAAAATCTATCTTCTGGGATCTCTCTTCATATTCACCGACCGTCACCATCCCCCGAGTTGGATTTCTCTTGCCAAAACTGATTTCCGATACCTCCCACCTCTCGTTGGCATCAAGAAATATGAACTTCTTCCCGATGATACTAGACGGATTTTTTCTGTAATCGGAGATGCTCTTTGAGATGTCGACGGTGGCGCTGCTCTCTGGGATTACCATTCGACTTTCACCTTCGTCGACCATCTCTTTACTCGGGGATTTTTTTTGAGCTTTAGGCTTGGATTGCTTCTCATCCGCATTTTCGCCCTCGGGTTTCTTTGCACTCTCAGGGATATCCTCCTCAGCAACATGACCATCCTGCAGTGCTTTGATGATTCGTGCTTGATCCGCAGGTTCAAGTTCTTCAAACCCGTCGACCTCTGAGGCTTCTGCAAAACTATTCTTCACGTTTTCCAATATTTTCTTGGTCACACAGCCCCAGTGCCTCCATACACTATATTATGGACAGTCATAAGCACGGTTCCATTTTCAGAAGATATTCACCATTTACTCACAAGGTCTTATTGCCACGCATATCAATGAGCGTGCCGAACCGAAGTTCACCCTTGTTAATAGCAGTACCTGAGAGACAAAAAATCTGAAATTTTTTTAAATGTTTGAAGACTTTGCAAAATTACCATTGCACGGTTTGGGTCCTACAGGCAAAGAGAAAGAGGCGACAGTGGTGAAAGATCAACCAACAATGATCGATTGATCAGTGACCATTCATGGACACCGTCGATGACGATAATAAAAAGAACTAACCTTTGCATTTTGCCCTGTTAGACGGAGAATATTCAAGACGATAACCGGATTCTCTTTCAGCCATTGTGCTTGAGAGAAGAAAAGGAGAGGATTCTGCTGGCACATTGCCTATCGCCGCTCAGGAAGGCCACCCCCAGACCATCTGACCATGAACGAGGAAGATGGCTGTGCTCAGTGGGGCGAGGCAGATAAGAATGTTTTCTATCTTAATATCTATTTTCAGTGCAATCGACCTATCCCCTGGGACCTCTTGACCTTGTTTTTGCTCAGGCTTGCTAACTTTGATCGATGAGCCCTTGCAGCACACCGACTCACTGATCCATGACCATATTTGTTCAGACAGCAGAGGTATCCAAATAACAAACGAGGAAGTAGGAGGTGCTGATTGGATGCTGGGTGCTGATCGTCACTGCCAACAAACATGCCTGACGTCATCTACAGTAGCTTAGTAGCTACAGACCTACAAGCCTATTTCAAGAAAAATGAAAGTGGTACATAAGTGAGTCTACGCTCCTTTTTCCTGGATAACATCCAGAACACCATGCTTGAGCATACTCATGAACACCTCAAAATCTATCTTGTGGGATCTTTCGTCATATTCGACCGTCACCATCCCCCGTTGTCGCCTGCCAAAAGTGATTTCCGACACCTCCCACCTCTCGTTGGCATCGACGAATAAGAAGTTCTCTCCGATGATACTGAGAGGATTCTCTCTATATTTGGAGATGCTCTTTAAGGTACCAGAGGGTTTGCTTTCTGTTATTTGACTTGTATTCCAAGTTCTGGGCCTGAAATCGAGAGAGGGTAGGGGCTCGCCCGGTAAGAAGACGAGGGGCTCAAAAGCTGCACCACCGGGCCGATCATGATATCTTGATGAAACAAACATATTAAGCAATGCACATATGATAGGAAGAAAGAAATACATGGTATCTGGTGATGCCCCTTGGCCTTTGGAAGTGCTGGGCTTACGAGCGCTTATTTCTTTCAACTTGGATGCACTCGGACGCCAAACCCCACTTGGCTCTATCGATGAGACTTCGGACTCATTCATCGGAGGGCTCCTTAATAGATCTGCAAAGGTAAATCCGCGAGGAGACCCCTGGGTATTCGGGACGGATTGAGGGGGTATAGGATCATTGTCGATTTTCCAACCCATATCGTCCGCGATTCGCTTCACGTCGTCAAGACGCAGATCATGGAAACCATTCAAGACACCTGGTCCCGAGATTCTTTTCTTCATATTATCCAGCATCTTGGGTGATATACAACTCCAATGCCTCCAACTTCCGTCCGCTTCGAAGCAAGGCCGGGGCCCCAACTTTGCAACCTTCCAAAAAACGCCTAAAAGGTTTTCTGGATTTAGGTTGGTGAAGAATGATGCATGAAATTGCAATTACATGAGTCTCCAACTAAAAAATTGGAGGTGTCAATCAAGTAACTATTACATGTTCGAAAGAACACGAAGACGAACCTGAGCAGTTTTTTTGTTGAAATCCTGAATATCCAACCCGGAACTTCGGTACAGAATCTTGGGTTGGCATTGTCCGGCGAAGATTAACGAGACAGGGCTATTAGATGGAACCTTTGGTGGTGGCCTTGGGGTGAGGACAAAAAAGCAAGCTTAAACAACACCAAAGTACAGAAGGTACCACTGCCAGTGGCAGGAGGCTGCATGGCCCGGCATTTGCCCTCCCATGTTTAGCCACGTTCCTATTCAATCATCGAGGGTCATTCTGGGTCGTCGGAAATGACTTTGACGGGCCAAAAAAAAAAAAAAAAAAAAAAAGGGATTTAATGTTCGTCTGCCATATGTAGTATCTAACTAATAGCCTTCCAGCAGGGGATAGTAAAATAAAACTGCCACACAAAAACCTTACCGAACGAAGATCCATGACTCTCATCGAAGCATAACTAGTGACTGCTTGTACTTTCCCGCCACCAAATCCCCTCTTCCCGCTCAAGTTGCCTGCTGAGTCTGCAATTGTCCCACTGGAGTGCACCAACTGATCCCCTGTGCAGTAGCAGTGCCACGGTTTTCCCAACCATTCCGAGTCAATAAATGATAGAATGTATTGGCATGAGCTTCAAGTCGTCGAAATTTCAGTTCATGGAATTGAACGTAACAGGCTTGGTGGTGCTTCTCAGTAATTCGTGTTTCTCTATCCATCTAACCATGGAGTACGCCCCGATGCCCCCAGTGCATCAAAACATAGACGTATGTAGTACAATTAACAAGCAGTGCGGTGGTAAATATCGGATGTACCTCATAGAGTCACTATTTCTGCATAACCTCCAGAACGTTATGCTTCAGCATACTCAGAAAAACCTCGAAATCTATCCTGTGAGACTTTCTTTCCGACAGGACGCTCACCCCTTCCCATCCCTCCTTGCCGAAACTGATTTCCGATACCTCCCACCTCTCGTTATTGTCAACGAATAAGAAATTTTCTCCGACGATGCTGAGAGGATTTTCTCTGTATCTTGAAATGTCATTTGATACGACAGTGGTTGTGCTTTCAGGGATTTGAGCTTTATCCGATTTTCTGGGCCTGAAGTCGAGAGAGGGTAAGGGGGTTTCTGGCAAGAATACAAGAGGCTCGAAACTGGGAGGAATACGGCTTGTATGGCTTGTAACAAGTCATATCAGCGTTCAATAGACACCATCAGCAATATAACTGAATAGAAGCGCACCATTTGTCCAGCGATGCCGAATGATCGTTAGCAGCACCACTGAGGTTATGGGCGCTTATTTTACGATCGAACACGATCGGACTCATCGGGACGTCTTCGTGTATTTTGAGGGATGGATTTGATATAAGGTGCTCTGGAATGCTGAGGGTGGATGATTTGACGGTAGAATTTGGTCCAACTTCATCCAACTGCCAGCACATGTCCTGTGCTATTCGGATTCGGTCTGCCCTTAGGAGATCATGGAAACCATCCATTTCGCGTGAATTCTTGATGCGAGATTTCATACTTGAAATCGTTCTCGGTTTCAGGCACTTCCAATGCTTCCAACTTCCGTCCAACATTACCCAAGGCTCAAGCCCTGTAGACGGAGCTTTGTGGAATATACCTTGGATGAGTTAGAATTCGTATCCTGAAATGATGATTGAAAGATTGGTTACACTTCGAGTGACCTAGAGGTTGAATCAAGAATTAGAAGACCATTTGAGTGGTTATATTATTCCAGCGCCATAGCTTCTAAGCGAGAACAAAATGACGGACTCACGTTCACATTTCCTCCGAGATGCAGGATATTCGACACGGCACTTGAAGAATACATCCTGAGTGTTTTGTGTTGACATTGGGCTCAATCTGTCTTCTTCGAGTCCAGAATACTGAATTCGCAAAAAAAGCTTTTCAGATGTTGTGGATGGTATGAAGATGGAAGGGAAGAGAGGCCTGGCAACAACCTGGCAGGTGGACCGTGGCCGCGAGCAAGGAAGGCATCGCGGGCCGAGTGACTCCGACCAGCCGTTAAATTATGGTCCTCAGAACTCGACCCCAGCAGCAATTGGCATCTATTGGCATTCCTCGCAATTCCACAAGTCGAACATAGGGCGTACGAGTCAACAAATCTAATAACCTATGATGTAAATTGGGAATAAAAATATTCCACTTCTTATACGTTTGTTTTTCAAAACTTGTTGAAAACGAAAAACCTTTGGGGCATCATTGCAGGTCTAATGTTGGTCTAATGCCAAGTTTGAAATCAGTTATCAATCAGTTATTGGGCGCTGATGATACTGAAGTGTTGGCCACTTACCACTTCCTCTCATTCCAACTCAACAACATTTAGCACACCCTGCTTCAGCATCCTCATAAAATCCTCGAACTCCATATTATGCCTCTCTTCATGCCCTTCAAACTGCACGACCGAGCTCCACCCCTTCTTGCCAAAGGAAACCTCTAGCACTTCCCAGATCTCTTCACCGTCTTTTGGCATGAATTTCTTGCCGACGATGGTCATGGGCGTTGCGATGTAGCCCTCGGCTTCTTCTGGGGTGATGATACGCGTACATGGAACTGTTTCGGTGTGATAATGCTTGTGGATATTGTCATCCCCCACTACAGCTGGTAGTCCTTCTGAAGACATTTGGTTGATGACGATTTTTGTCCTGAAATGGCGGTGGGTGACTGAATTCAACAAAAAGAGGAAATTTGAAGGTTCATAGAGAAGATGCTGACCTTGCTGTATAAATGAGACTTTGGAAGGAGGTCTCGGATTGCACTTTGATTTATGTCAGACGCGTTCTTTTGGAACAGAGTAACGTGAAACATGTTTCCCTTATGACCTCGTCTTTTATGAGGTCGAGGATCATCGAAAAGGGTGCGCAAACATCACCGGGCCATCGTGTTTATCTAGGGCGCTGGCCATGGATAAGGCGTGTCTCTGGCCGTTCAAGTCTCGACCTAGCCAATCCAGGCCCTTGAAATAACTGCCACCGTCAATTACCCGTCGTCAGACTCATTCCTTGGCAATTATGAAAGCTTGTGCCGACTGGGTAGGCCAGATATCCCAGAGCAGACACCGTATTGACCGAGATTCAGACTTGAATTATCATCAGGGATCTCTGTTCAAATAGCTGGTATAAATAACAAGGTGATAGTACAGATGTAACCAAAGCACAGGAAAGCGAAAGCAATTGTACCGGCCAACGAAGAAATCTGCTTACAAGAGAAGGTAAAGTACGCAAATATTCAATCTTGAATGAGAAGGAATGGCAACGTTGGAGTCTGCCAAGCGAATAAAAGATATCGGACTTGGGAACTTGAAAATGAAACCATTGTTTACTCGTCGTCTTCGACGACGTCTTTACTCTTCTTTGCCTTGGAGGTAGAGGCAGGTTTGGCTTTCTTGGAAGGGGGTTTCGCAGCAGCTTTGGCAGGTGCACGCTGGAGTGGTCATCATCAATTTCTGTTTTCTGGTACAAGGGACATCTAAAATCACTCACTTTGCGTTTCTTGCTGGTGCCTTCCGAGTTGTCGTCATCTTCAGCCATCTCCACATCGTCCTCCTGAGCTATGAGTAAGCATACGATGAAGAATGAAGATCTAGAAATATATACTTCGGCCTTCTTCTTTGGTTCGGCTTTCTTCTTTGGCTCGGCCTTCTTCTTTTCTTCAGCCTTTGGTTTTTCCTTCTTTTCGGTAGCAGCTTTCTTTGCTGGTGCTTTCTTCTTGGGCTTCTCTTCTTCTTCTTCGTCCTCGTCATCAGAACCTTCCGGAACGTCAGCGAGATCCTTTGTAAAGTCCTCTCCAGATTCATCATCACTTTCCGCCTATTAACAGAGTATCAAGACGTGGGCTCGTTGAAGTAGGTAATCCGCAAGAAAGATACAAACCTTTTTCTTCTTGGGCGCACGTTTCTTGGGAGGAGCCTTCTCCTTTGCAGGTGCTTTCTCTTTAGGTGCTGCAGCTTTCTTGGCCGGCGCTTTCTTTTTGGGTTTCTCTTCTTCCTCATCATTATCGTCGTCGTCGTCCTCTGCGTCACTTTTCGCAGCGGCCTTCTGGTAAAGATTACATTAGCAAAAGAAAGAAGAATTTATTTCTGGACGATAAACCTTGGATGAACTCGCTTTCGCTTTCTTGGGTTTTTCTTCTTCATCAGCTTTCTTTTTCGCCGGAGCTTTCTTTGCAGCTTTCTTTGGTTTCTCCTCATCCTCTTCGCCTTCGGGTTTCTTTGCACTTTCAGGGATATCCTCCTCGGCAACATGGCCGTCTTGCCATGCTTTGACGATTCGTGCCTGATCCGCAGGTTGAAGTTCTTCAAACCCGTCGACCTCTGAGGCTTCTGCGAAACCATTCTTGACGTTTTCCAATATTTTCTTGGTCACACAGCCCCAGTGCCTCCATACACTATTTTATGGACGGTCATAAGCACGTTTCCATTTTCAGAAGATATTCACCATTTACTCACAAGGTCTTATTGCCACGCATATCAATGAGCGTGCCGAACCGAAGTTCACCCTTGTTAATAGCAGTACCTGAGAGACAAAAAATCTGTAAGTTTTTACACAATGTTTGAGGATTTTGCAAAATTACCGCTGCATGGTTTGGGTCCTACAGGCAAGGAAAGAGGCGACAGTGGTGAAAGATCGACCAACAATGATCAGTGACCATTCATAGACACAGTGGCGATAATAAAAAGAGCTAACCTTTGCATTTTGCCCTGTTAGACGGAGAGTATTCCAAACGATAACCAGTTGTTTTTTCAGCCATTGTGGTGAAGGGAGCGGAGAGAGGGAAGAAAAGGAAGGGGAAATGGGACGCGACTTGACTAAACAAGGCTCAAGTTGAACTAATCAACTATGCCCTTTGAAAGTCCGCTGGCACAACGCATTGACCATCACTCAGGAATGCCAACACACCCATAACCATCTGACCAACGAGGGCACTATGGCTGTGCTTGGATGAGGCCGATAAGAATGTTTCCTGACTATTTTCAGTACAAAATCGGCATTAGCTGCGACTTATCAACCTTCTTTTTTTCTCAGAGCCCTGGATGAAATACGGACGAAACGTGTTCGGAGACCTGGGGTATGTAACAGACCCTGACCACCTATATAGTTGGAGCTCCTCCGTTCGATCTCAGAGCCTGACAATCGGTGGGTACGTTAGCAACTAGAATCCATTGGAAGTGACAATGGACGTTTGCTTCTAAGTTTGAAAGTGCATCATCATATCATCAAAATCATAATGTGCAGGCAGCGGCAAACCGCTCCTGTTTTATGGTTAGGGTTAAATCTTTCAACGAGTTCGCGCGGAAGGTAACGCCTCGACAGAAAATTTGGACATGAAATGAATCTACATAACGTTGAAAAAGAAATCGGAAGATACAACATACAATATACAGGAAAGGAGATGAAGGCAGAAAAAGAATGACATGAGCTGAGCCAGTCTTCAGTACTTCAGTGCGCAAATCTGAAATCTAGACGTCTATTTCCAACATCTTTCGTGGTGGCCAAGTATTCACTTTTTTGCTGGTAAACCGAAACAAATCAGTGAATTGGAAAGTGCATTCTCATTTATCATCACTTACCTCGCTTGTCATCGAGTTCCAAAGTTTTGACCTCTGGTGGTTGCGCCACTTGTAATATGCCTTGACACCGGGGTAAAGGATAACGATATTGAATAAGCAGATGCCAATGAGGTAGTTATTGCCGCGGTGGTCTAAGAGGACGGAATTAATACTTCTTAGGGAATTAGAAATCAACGATGAAATGGACTTACATCGAGGAGCATCATCCTTCCGATAGATATTCGACGAAATGACCGATGATGCTTGGACAAACCTAAAGGAGTGGTCATCTTCAGTGGTCAGTAGCACTGTTATGCTGTTGAAAGATTGACTACGAACATATTGTACACTGAAGCGCTGACTGTCCTGGATGCCACTGCGCCAGCGTTACGCGAACACCATGCAACCTGTATCGGATGGGTGTAGGGATACATAAGCAATCCAGTCGAAAGTCCCTGCCCCAAGATGTTAATATGTCATGCAAGAACGCGGCACGCCCCTCTGAGACTCACGTAGAACTTCCAGGGACTGGAATTCGCAGGTAGGAACCTCAGGGCAATAAGGAACGGAAGTGCCCAGAGGTCTTCTGCCATCGCTACGAAAGACCGATCGTTGACATTTTCAGATATCAGTGTAATCCCGATCATCGACAATATATTCCCGAGTGTGGAGGGAATAGTGAGCAGATTGGTGTTGATCGTACTGAAGCCCAGGTTGCGGAGAGAAAGAGTTAGATAAGACGCTGGAGGACTGGTGGGTATGCCGAAAACTAGTCCACTGAGGGATAATAAATCAAGTGTTTGATGATAACAATCTGAATTTCAGCACGTACACGATATAGAGAGGCCACATGTCATAGTCGCAAACAGCGTGCCAGAGCCGTTTCAGAGTTAATGCTTCCCGGTTATGCATATCGCCCTGGAGTGCTAGATTGAGGAAAAACCAGTAATTGTACTGAAGAATGTCCTACCTTAGTAGGGTCATCTCGAAGGATGCGGGAAGTTGCGATATATTCCTCGCGCTCGGTGAACCAACCATCCTTGCGGAACCAGGTTTTAGTTTGGGTAGGAGACGGTGGCATCCGGAAGAATGTGGCGACCCCGATACTGAATGTGATAAGTCCTCTATGTACGAGACAGTCAATAATAACGTCCTAAAAACTGGCCGAAAAACGTACTCTATCAAGAAAAGCCATCTATATAAATGATTGAGATTGTGAGTAATATTCCGAGTTTTGACTAATTCAGAACATACCGCCATCCAGCTTTGCCTTGAACCCCGCGCATTTTAAGAACTCCTACAGCCAAGAAACTTCCGAATATGCTACAGACGTCTGCAGACACCCAAAAGGCGGCTAATCGGGCGGGCAGCTCAAATTTCGTATAGAAGTCTGGATGAGAGATAAGAAAGAGAGATTATATTCGATGTAAAGAAAATGCCCTACATGAAAGGTATAGGATGAGATCGGGGATGAAACCACCCTGGATAAAACTGGGACGAATCAGTTTAAAAAAGCTAGAGCATGGAAGACAGATGCCATACCCAAGCAAAGCTCGACAGAGCAGGAAAGAAGACCGCCCGGTAAGCCAAAACTGCCCCAATGTTACGATAGACCAGAGGCACATCTGGATCGGGATCCAGCGATCCGGACCAAGCTAACAGGACTACATTTCAGAGGTTTGGACGAAGATTATGAGCTCGGGCACTTACACGTTTAGAAACAAGTTGAGAGGGAAGTTCGGCTGCGAGGAATGCAACCCGGAAAACGGTATTTCCGAGGTTAAAATCTGCGAAAGCAGTCAGACGAGAAGTATATCCGCAAGAGGAGAAGGCTGTAGTTCGAATCATACCATTGGTGGTCAAGTGGAGATCCTTCAGGAAGTTGTCGGTGTTGGCTTGACTGAGATTGTTCCGATCCAAATTCAAGGCAGAGAAACTGATGGCCGCCCACAACATAACCTTCCAGTCTATCTTCCTTACAAGAGCCTGACAAGAGGCATGCATCAGAAACATGCCAGGTAGATTACAGACAGAGGGAGATAGGAAATGCTCACTCGTTCTTCTCGAACGGTCCACCGTGCATGGACGTCGAAGCGGTGGATATTCTCATAGTCAGACTTGGGCCAGTAGTGAGGCGCGAGATGGGGGTCATCGAAAACAGAGCGACGAGTGGCAATCGCATCCAGGTCTTGAGGTTTGTACAGATGACGACGGAACAAGAAATTGTAGAGCTTGAACTGTTCAGGCTCAGTGTCGGCCAGGTCATCGCCAACCGATTTGATATCGACTTCCGCAGATTTCTTCTCCACAGACCCTTCAGAGTCGGACACGGGGGTCGCTGCACGATTGAGAGGAAGGACTGACATGGTCCTAGAAGGAGGAGGGTCAATTTGCGAGGACGAAGTTTCTTGATAAATACTCCATCGACCACATCCTTTGCTGATTTTAAGCATGGACGGTGAGCGCCAGGGTGTTGATCACGAAAGCACACCATTTCATGGATGATTGTGCACAAGTCCTGTCGAGATAGCGTTTACAAAGGCACAGTTCTCATTGATTTACTTGAAGATAGCCTAAGGATTCGAAAGCCGAGGTGGGAACAATTAAATATGGTGCGGACGGTGTTCAGAATGGCGCAAGATTCTGCATCTTCAAGGAGTTGGAGCATGAATTAGTTGTGAATGGACCTTGATCCAGCCTGGGCCTGAATACTCTTTCGTATAAGTATTAAAGAAAAAAATATTTCTAGACAAGCAACAGTCTCTGGATGTTTTGGTATGGCAGTGGGACGTTCAAGTTCTGGAGTATATAGTTGAAGTGAAAGTTGAGTGAATGAGAGCAGAGGGAAGCTGAGAGCCAAAATAGATCATCACGATCACGCTACTCAAGTCACAATTGGTGTGACAACTTGATTATCTCTATTTTTAGACGGCCTGCGGAAGCCCAATCGTATGTAGCGTCTTTGAGCCGTCTACCTTTTGCCATCCAAAAGTTTGAAGAAGAATCAAAATGGAACCTGAAGGTGCCTGCCCCTGAGACAATGGTCGAGGATTCAATAAACATTGGAGCAGACGATTTTTGCCAACCATGTCACGGTATGAGTTACACATGTCTACATTGCAAACTTTTTGCAGGCAACGATTCAAGAAGATACAAAAATGAGGAAGATGAACTGAAAAACTACTCCATGGTTCTGCCCAATCAGTGCGCAAATCGGAAGTCAAGACGTCTATTGCCGACATCTTTAGTGGTAGAAAGGTACTCGCTTTTTTGCTGTTGCATCATTGATTCGTGAGATTGGTAATATAAAAATGGTAGGAAATCCAACTGACCTCGCTCGTCATAGCATCCCATTTTTTCGCCTTTTGATTGTTACGCCAGAGATAGTAGACTTTTGTTCCTGGATACAAAAGGATAATGTTAAAGGCCGCTACACCAATGAGCCAGTTGTTCCCGCGTCGGTCTAGATGCCGACAGTCAGACTGGTATTAATATAATATCTGGAGATACGCAGAAAAGGGAACTCACACATTGGAGCGTCATCTGCCCGGTAGATTTGAGCGGAAACGACGACAGCGGCTTGTAAGAACCTTAAACGAAGGCGTGAGTCACAGATCATAAAATAAGGGTTTTGAATACAAACATGTTGTAGACAGAGGCATTTACAGTACGAGAGGCCACAGCACCAGAGTTTCGAGATGCCCAGGCAACTTGAATCGGGTGGGTATATGGATACATAAGAAGGCCGGTCGAAATAGCCTGAACGTGGTGATCAGTGGGGCAGCCGAAACTCGCTGGGAGTGTACAACTGCACTCACAAAGAACTTCCAAGGACTAGCATGCGCAGGGAGGACTCGCAAAGCAATGAGGAAAGGGAGAGCCCACACACTCTCAGCCATTGCTACAAAGGACCTATCGTTGACGTTTTCTGAGATAAGGGTTATGACGGCCATCGTGATCATATTGCCGACCATCGAGGGAATGGTTAGGAGATTGACGTCGAGAGTCGAGAACCCGAGGTTCCGAAGAGACAGTGTCAGATAGGTCCCTGGCGGATTGGTTGGGATGGCAAACATGAACCCTCTGATCGGAAGGCTGTACATGAGCAATTGAATCAGAGAACACGGAAGCACGTACATGGCATAAAGTGGCCATAGATCATAGTCGCATAGAGCTGTCCAAAGTCGCCTGAGACTCAGACCCTCGCGGTTGTGCATATCCCCCTGTAAAATCCAGTTATGTTATGTTACTTTCTTTAAAACAAAAAAATAAAAAGATGCCTTGGTAGGATCGTCTCTCAGAATACGGGTAGTGGCTATAACCTCTTCTCTCTCCGTAAACCACCCATTGGGCCTGAACCACGTTTTTGTCTGGGTGGGAGAAGGGGGCATCATGAAAAATGTGACGAAGCCAACGATGAGGGTGATTGATCCTCTGTGGGGCAATTAAATAATGAAATGTTACACAAGGGGTGGATACTCACTCGACCAAGAAAAGCCACCTTCGAAAAAATCAAGCTGGTAAGAAGAAGGTCATTTTGTTTATACACCGAGCACTCACTGCCATCCTGCTTTATTGTGAAGGCCACGCATCCGCAGAACTCCTGAAGCAAGCAGACTGCCGAATATTCCACAGACATCGGAGGAGATCCAGAACAAGGCTAAACGGAAAGGCAGCTCAAACTTTGTGTAGAAGTCTATATGTCAAAAGTGAGAAATGGGAACAGTTTCAAAAGACGACGACCTACATGAAAGGTATAATATGAGATCCGGAATAAAGCCGCCCTGCACGAAACTATGGACACAAAGTAACTTTCATCAATTTCGATGGAATGGACGATGTGACCTAATCGACGCACCCGAGAAGCGCACGGCAAACAAGAAAGCTGGTCCGGCCATTCAGCCAGAACTGAACAATCGTCAAGATCGACCAAATGCATATTTGTATGGGAATCCAACGATCTGGTCCCAACTGTTCACGAAGAAAGTTAAAGGCTAGTACTGGAACCTAACCATCGAGAAAGCAACTCACGCGTTTAGAGATTAATTGAGACGGTAATTCAGCAATTAGGAAGGCAAGTCGAAAGACTGTAACTCCCATATTGAAGTCTTCATGAAGGAAAGTTAGAATCGGCCAGCAAGCTGTGTTGATTGAGACTACTTGCCATTCGTTGTCAAATTGAGGTCCTTGAGAAAGTTGTCCGAGTTTGCTTGACTGAGGTTATTTCTGTCGAGATTAAGAGCCGAGAAAGTAATGGTCGCCCAGAGCATCACCCTCCAATCGATTTTTCGGACTAATGCCTAAAAAACAAAATGAGCGTTTATGGACTATAGGATATGAGTGAATACTCACCTTTTCTTCACGCGCTGTCCAACGAGCCTTGACGTCGAAACGGTGTATATTTTCGTAGTCAGATTTTGGCCAGTAATGAGGCGCAAGGTGACGGTCATCGAAAACAGAGCGGCGGGTGGCGATGGCGTCCAAACTGGGAGGTTCGTATCGTCGGCGACGGAAGAGGTAGTCATAGAATTTGACGGGTTGAGGTTCAGCATCTAGAAGGTCTTGATCGTTGACGGACTTGGAGTCGACCTCTGCAGACCTCTTGCCGATGGAATCGTCAGAGCCTGATACTGAGGACTTCTCGGGATTTGGGAGGATAGCTGACATTCTAGAGAAGGGGTACTATGGGCTAAATCTACTTGTATTTCCATGGCCTCTTTAATAGCCAGGAAATAAAGCATGTTTACCCGGCAGAATTGGTGAGAAGCACAACATTTTTTGCAAGTCGCACCAGGAAGAGGGCCCCAAGAACGACCCATGCTTTCATGGATTGTAGCTCGTGAATTTGACCCAGTCATATCGGGACTTGATATGAAATAATGTGGATACGGTGAGATACGGTGATTCAACGATGTCCAAATTCTCTAGGATGGACAGGGACTGCCAATGGATCGCAAGTATGCATCCCGTTCCCTAAACTGGAACGTTGGAAGAGAGAGAACATCGTCAACTTGAACAGAGAATAAACGAAGACAGAAAATAATACCTAAGCTACGACTGAAGCTGACCTTCGATCCAAAAGAAGGGTAAAACATTCGTCCACTGCGGCATCAAAAGGTGTAGAGCGCAATCCTAGATCAAAATGGCGAGCTTTTCGACAGTTATGTTCCAACTGTTGACATGGGTCAAGTAACATGCGCTGAGCTTCCATGTGCAATAAGGCACGGTCGGTGCAAGAGCGATTCCAAGAGTAAGGATAGGAGAGGAGGTGAAAAGCTGTAAAACGTCCAAACTCAAACGAACACTCAACGCCAAGTTGTTGAAGTTCGTTATTTCCAAATCGGGCACAGTGCAAACACGCTGCTCATTCCGTCTATCTTTGAACCTATCTCAGCAAGAATATTGCATATACCCTACTACAGCCACCTTGTTCCTGTCCGGCTCAATTGCAACGTATTCACTGGGAAGCAACATAACTGCAAATTGGCTCATTGGCACCCTGGACCTGGGCACAAGAACGCCCTAAATTTATAACTGCCAGTCCAATATGCATTTCACAAAACCTGCTTGGGTCATTCACAAGGATTCAGCAAAATCAGACGAGAACCCCAAACGACTTTCCATATTCTCCGTTCATGTCCACCCAGACGGTTCTCGCATAGCCACGGGGGGATTAGACGCAAAAATTCGAATATGGAGCACCAAGCCCATACTCAATCAAGCCTCGGAGTTGTCTGGCAAGCCTCCAAAGTCGTTATGCACACTTACAATGCACACTGGGCCGGTCCTGACTGTACGATGGGCACACTCGGGGAAATGGTTGGCGAGCGGAAGTGATGACGAGACGGTGATGGTATGGGATCACGATCCGTAAGTCAAGTATTGACCTTTAAACGTTTAAACGTTCTTAACATATTTTCTACCAACAACGCACAGAAATGCTCGAGGGAAAGTTTGGGGGACAGACGAAATCAACGTTGAGGGTTGGAAACCTCTGAAACGATTGCAGGGTCACGAGAGCGGTACGTGGTGTGGATGGAGATTATGGTCATTTTTTTTATCTTCCTTTTGTTTAGACGTTGCCGACGTGGCATGGGCTCCAGGGGATAGATACCTCGCATCCGTAGGCTTAGACTCTGTGGCGATTGTTTGGTGTGGATTTACATTGGGTATGAGATCCAAATCTCTGGCTCTGACGCGATTTACTGGTCTGACATCAATGCCCAGAACGTTTGCGGAAACTCGACCAACACCAGGGATTCGTTAAGGGGGTCTGCTGGGACCCTGTTGGAGAGTTTTTAGCCACTCAGTCTGACGACAGGACTGTGAAGATATGGAGGACTACCGATTGGACTCTGGAGGCCGAGGTCACGAAGCCATTTGAAGATTCTCCGGGAAGCACTTTCTTTCGTAGATTGAGGTATGTATTATACGTCATTTGTATGTTGTTCTGACTCGATTTTTACTCTTACAGCTGGTCTCCGGATGGGGCTCATATAACAGCGTCAAACGCGACTAATAACAAAGGATACGTCTTCATCGCTGCTGTAATTACGCGGAATACTTGGACTTCTGAAATTAGTCTGGTTGGTCACGAAAATACCGTAGAGGTCGCGGTAAGCCTCATCTAAGCTTTCGTCGTATTTAATACACAGGCTGATTCCATCTCAAGGCCTACAACCCTCACATTTTTCTCCGTAATCCGTCAACCCCCATCTCAACATCAAATATCTGCTCTGTTGTTGCGTTGGGCGCAGACGACAGGTCCGTGTCTGTCTGGCAAACAAAGTCTGCACGTCCCCTTATTGTTGCGAAAGAGGTGTTTGAGCGGCACATTATGGACCTCAGTTGGTGTGTCACCTTCCTCCAACCGCATTACATTCTTATCCTTAAACCGAATGTGACAGGTCGTGGGACGGCTTGACCTTATACGCTGCCTCTTCAGATGGCACGATCGCCGCATTCCAATTCGATGCGTCCGAACTGGAAGGGATCGCCACAAGCTCTGACCAAGAACAGTACCTTGCGAAATTTGGTTTTGTTCCTCCGCCTTTGCCCGAGGGATACTCACATGTCGCAAAACAAGAGCCTACTGCTGTTTCTCTTCCCCAACAGCAGCAAGCGAATGGGTTCGACAGCCGTGCTGGAAGTCACGCACCGGAAAAGGTCAACATTCTAGTTGCGAAAAGAGCCAAGGACAAGAAACGTGCAATGCTAGTTCCAAGCTCGAGCGGCACGGTGCCTACCCCTCGAAGTGTCTCCAACGTTGGACCTCCACCACCATCGTCTGCATCCATCAAGACAAACGGCGTTAGTGGTCCTAAACGCGTCCAATTAGCACAAATATTCGATCAGTCAGCTGCCCATCAATCTCCGATACAGAGCTTCTCGAGCTCTTTCCCCCTTCCGTCCGAACAGCCCTTCGTCGATGCGTCAGAAAGTTGGTCACGTCAGCCTGACATTGGTCAACCCTCAGCCATGGACCTGGACGTGCCTATCGACACGTTCACCGACAATGGGGCGGTGAATAAGGGAAAGCGGAGAGCCTCCACTATCGGTGGCTTGATAGACAACAACCCCAGAGTCAAACCACGCACTCTCGGTGGTGACCGACCAGTTGAAGTCCATGTGCCCAAGGCGATCTCCACCTGGAACTCGTCTCACCATGTAAACCCCAACGCATGGGCCAGCGGTTCCGAGCCATTGTTGCCTACCCCATCTCTAATGAGCTACTTGAGCTCGGAAGTGGAAGGAACTGAAGATGTCTTGGAAGCCAAAAACGCGGAAGAAAACGGTACTACTTTTTTTTGCGAACATGTTGTGTTTCTTTGATTAACTTTCTATTCCAGGCACAACGGAGATAGCGTTTGTTAGTGGGAAGCAAACTGAATGGCTTGATTATCTTCCCTCTCCCGCTTTGATGGTGAAGGCGACAAATTCATACTGTGCAGTCGGAATGGTGGATGGTTCGATTAATGTTTATTCGCATAATGGCAGGAGGTTCGTCTTTTTATGTTTATTTAAAGGTCGCCCTAGAACTCTCCTGGTTAGGATCATGCCAACGATCGTTTTGGGAACTCCATGCTCGTTCATGGAAGGTTGCAACAATGCTCTCCTCGTCATCACTACCACTGGACAAGTTCATTCCTGGTAAATCGCACACATGTTTACAAGACGTGACTTAACAACCTGATCCCATATTCTAGGAACGTTAAGAAGCAAGTGGCCAACTTCGCTCCAGTATCCATTCGTGCGTTGTACGGGTTTTCGCCAAATCTCACTCTAGTCTCTGCCTCTGTGAGAGAAAATGGAGCACCCATCGCCCATTGCTCAAACGGTGTGGTATATTCTTATGATCCCGTATTGATAACATGGGTCAAACTGGCGGATCGGTGGTATGAAAACGGTTCCGACTTTTGGCAAAGCCGGCAGCGTGGAAATTCGACGAGTGCGAGCCGTGGAATTATGACCGTGATCGAGGGAAGCATCGCCAGCACGCCAGATGAGAGTGCGGCCGAGATCCCCAGGCCGAGCTGGTGGTCGTCTGCCCTGACACTGGGTCATTTGGAGACGAAGTTGCATTCGACGAGGTTGTTGGAAAGTCCAACGGAATATAGGCAAGCGTTGCTTGTTTATGCGAAGAAGATCGCGGATGAGGGCTTTAGAGGGAAGGCTGAAGAGTTGATTCGGGAACTCTTCGGGCCTGTTTACTGGTAAGTGGATTTTTTTTCCCTTACCATATCTATGTTCATCTTTGGTTTGTAGGCGACCGGGCAAAGAAGATACTTGGAATCCGACTGTTGCCACTCTTTCAAAACGTGAACTCTTGAAAGATATCTTATCGGTCTTTGGTGAGCTGCAAGCTGTATTTTTGAACCACAAAATATAATCGCTCATATCCCATTTCGACAGCCCGGAGCAAGACCCTGACAAGCCTCGCCTCTCAGTGGCAAGATACCCTCAAGAAAGCGTCGAATGATGAATAGAAATTTATCTGAGAAGCTTACGGATTCCGTGTTGTATAGTCGTCTGTCATGCTGTGATCTTATGTGTATCTGTACGTCTAATTGTACTTTGCTATTTTCTTTCGATGCAGCCTTTCACATAACTGGAAGCTTCGACGTGAGAGACAGTTGATGTCAAAAGTGTTTCGATCCAGCCTAGCGATGCACTGCCGTCGGGGAATTCGGTCAAAGTGCAAAAAACTGTCCATAAGGATCTCTTCGAGGACATTGCTGTAGCATGGTAGCACCTGGACCATGGGCAAGGTTTGACGGAATCGCCGACGGATGATGAGATTGTCAGCAAGTATATGGATTTACTATTACTAAGAAAACTTCAAGAATCAAGCGCTTTTCAGGGATTCAAACCTTCACGTGGTCTAAAGTTGGAATGCTGATCAATGACCTTCAATGACGTCGCTGAGACTTATCATGTTTCCGCATCTTGTCAGTCGTACCATTCATAAACAGGCTCGTGGTCCATCCTTTGTCTTTACAACCACCCACTTCCACCATTCTCAACTATCCAGCACTCAGCAATCTACAGCTCCTAAAAGTTGTCGCTTGATATCCAGTATACATATGTCCGAAACAGTAACAAGAGAAGTAAGTTTCTCTATCCATGACTTCGTAAATAATTTGCCTGCTGAACTTCTCGTGCCCTTCGACCTTAGGTCACAAACGGAGTTTGGACTTTCTCCAGGTCCGTCGTCTCCGTCTTTCGTATTAAGAAATACTTATTATGACATTTGATGATGTATGTGCGCAGGCCGTTTGCGCGGTTCGGCATTTGGCCTATGGGCGGACGATCGACCGCAATCAAGCTCCAAGACGGAAACGTATGGGTTTTGGCATCCACACCCCTGGACACGGAGACGAAGGCCAAGTTGGAAGAGCTTGGCCCAGTAAAGTTGGTTTTTGGACCCCGTCTTTTTGTATCCTGCTTAATGTGTTCCATTCTTCTACTACTAGATATATCATCGGTGCTGATGCTGTCCACCACCTTTACCTGAGTCAGTTTTTTTGCATGCTTCATCATATCCTCTTCCATTTTTTTCTACTTCCATTTTTCTAACATGGAAGCCTCATGGTGTTATTCCCACAGGTGACTTCAAGAAAGCCTATCCGGATGCGAAAGTCATCGCTCCCGAGGCAGCGATCGCCCGTCATGACGACAAAGAACTGGTATTTGATGGAGGTTCGTGTGCGGACTCTGTAACTCCGTTACTTTAGACGCTGTAATAGTGTTCTCATCATCCTCCTCGGATCTGACAGTTTGGGGACGTGATCCACCAGACACAAAGTACGGATTCGAAAATGATGTGAGTTTCCAATATTCGATTCTACATGTATTCAGTCCTCAACAAATGTGCAGATCGATCACTGGTCAGCATTTCGTGTTGTGTCTTCCATGGCTCCGCGTTGAACGCTCGCGTCCAGTTATTTTTCAGGGTTCAAGAACAAGGACATCGCATTTCTTCACAAGAGCTCCAAAACCCTTATCCAGGCCGATTTGCTAATGAACCTTCCTGGAAAAGAACAGGTATGTTGTGTAGTTACCCTTCCCATGAGATTTAATATGCTTACGGGTCTATGATTGTACCAAGTATTCTAAAGCCAAAGAGCCGCCGAAGTGGTTCAACTTCAAGTTTAACGTCAACCCTGCATCGACTTGGTTATATCCTCGTCTGATCTGGAACCTCGGAGAAGACAAAGCGTGCGTATGGTTTTCCTCTCAAAAGTCTCAGGTTTGAAAGGGAAATACATTAGGGCTATGCGAAGGGATGCAAAGATCGTCTCTGGATGGGATTTTGATAGGATAATCCCATGTCATGGGGTAAGTTCAATGTTCCTTATTCGGTTTTGTTGTGATCTCGAATTTGACTGTATCAAATTTTGAAGGATGTTATCGAAACTAACGGCAAAAAGGCCTGGGATGACGTGTATAAATATTTCCTCGACTGAGAAGGCTACTAGCGATTGACTAGCGATGATCTTTTTTTCTGCTGAATGTATTGTACTGAGATCTTGGTTAGTGCGCTGTCATTTCTGTCATTACTGGAGGGGGACTGTATCTCGACTTAGATGTAATTTTTCTTGGATATATGATTGATTTGTGGCATACCCATAGCATTATTACTGAAAACTGGTAAGCGCTGGTATCTGTCATATCAGAGCTTGGCGGTGTGGTGAGATCACTGAGATGCCGTCCAACGTATTTACACTCCGACCCAATAAACAGAAGCTGCATAATACCGCATCTCACAGACCAAAATGTCTGAATATTTTGAAGATCGGTGCTAGACGCGGTAGGGTGTTTAGTGACATGTAATTATCTAGAGAAAAATGCATTTTTCTACAAAGGACATCTCTCAAAGCTTGCCGTAATGTCCCAGGTTTTCGATCGGCATTCAATTTACCATCAATGCACGTGCTCCAAAGGAGGACCCGGCCAGTGGAACAAGTTGAACAAGTTGAACAACACTTTCCTCCTTCAACTTCGACAAATCGACGGTGCTTACTCGAGTCGTCGTCCTGGAATATGTATTGCTTCACATATCTCTCATTGTTCCCCACCGGTCATTTCTGCCATACCACCGCGTTCCGCACCACCGCTGTTGTTTCTGCTAAATGGGGAAACAGGACCGGTACCTGGACGTAGTTCGCGGACTGTCAAGTTTACACGAGGCGGCGACTTTCCAATCTTATCGCAAAACGAACATAAGTAATCACCCCAAGATCGAGAGTCAATGGCTGGAAAGTTTATTCAGGTAATTTAATTGTTGAAGAACGAGTCGCTAATAAGGCTTATTTCTTCATTTCGTCACTCTTTATTATCCACAGGGTAACAATCCTAACTTTTTAGGGTTGGGACAAGGCACTGGTTGCTGTCCGAGAATAAACTCATTTGTCCGAAACACGTTAAAAACATGAGGCCAGTCCACATAGTCTCAACCTCGAGCCCGTCCCCGGCCCTCTCTTGCCCATCCACTCTCTCTTCATCAAGATGCCTGTTTGCCCACAGTGCGATAACAGGCCCTTCGCGAACAAGGAGGCCCTGCTCCAGCACATGAAGACCTCCAGTGCTTGGCACCCTGTGTGTTTGACCTGTGATCGACGTTTCTCGAGTCAGGATGCATACAACGCGGTAGGCGGTTTTATTTACGTGTCTTCAACAACTTTTGTAACGCTTACTGCTGTCTGTAGCACATGAACGACAAGCACCCTCCGACCTTCGACTGTGTTCTGTGTAATCGACAGTTCGCGGCGCCATACGCCCTCGAGGATCACTACCGAGGTTCTCAATTACACCCCAACTGCGTTAGATGTGGTCGGGGATTCAAGGATAACGCGGCCTGCGACGAGGTACGTCCCCGTTTTTCTTCTTTCCAAAAACAAAACGTTCAGGGTTTCATGGTTTCTTTCTATTTCTTCTAGCACTATCGCACCGTCCACCCAAAAGTGCCATGTACCCCTTGCGGTGGATTACTCCTGTATGCCGACGCTTTGGAACAACATTATAAGGACTCAGGGAACCACCCCTCTTGTGACCACTGTCATAACGGATTCAAAGACAGTTCGGCATTCAACGAAGTAAGTGTCTGTTTTTTCTTATATCTTCCTCGACGACTTATCTTTGTAAATTCTGTTCAGCACCTCCCAAACGTACACCCAGACCGCTATTGTACTCTATGCCAAAATTTCTTCGAGACACCTGAAGCACTTCAGTTGCATTTTTGGTCCTCGCCGAATCATCCTAAATGCGATCTTTGCAGTATCGGTTTGGCGAACAGAGAGTTGTATGACTCGGTGAGCTTTCTTCCAAGAACAATTTTTTGCACAATGGGGTGTTGTTTTGTCCTGAAACCGGTTCTTTTGCTTTTTTCAGCATCTGAAAATGGTCCATGGTTCACCTGATCTTTCCGCCCCAAATGCTGTTGACGCCGATACAACCCTCGACCTTGACGTTAATCTAGGACAATTGGAAGCCTCGAAGATTTCTGATGCACCGAATACAATGGCAATGGTGGACATGAGTCCCTATAGCACCGGATTTACTCCCCTAAGCCCACGAGACCGCATGCAGGTAAGTTTCTATCTAAACACAAAGTCTTTTTGATTAAGTTTATTAATACAACGCGGGATCAGGCTCTGATTGTTGGGGAACGGAGAAAACCCTCTCCTGATCTCCGACTCGACTTTCCATATTCTTCTCCGTTGACTGAGGTCAAGCCTTTGTTCAGCCCCACGGTCCCTAGCCCGCTTCCGCGTCCTGGAGATAGTATTGAAAAGTTCTGGACTTCCAGAGAAGTATGATTTTTGTTTTTATTTTTATTTTGGTCCTTGGTCTGACTGGCGTTGGAATTTTTAAGAACATCACCACCTCTCGCCCGTCCTTTTCCCCAATCCCTCAACCCCACTCGAACATACAAACATCCGTCGAACAACAGACGTACAGGAATGGTGACCCAGGGCCCAGTGGTGCATCTACATCTGGATGGTTTGATCCTATGGCTACCCGACCAGTGTTCCAACCTCGAGAGGTGGGGAGGCGGATCTCGCCTCCTCAGGTTTCACCTCCGCTCGTACCCGCAAGTCGAATGTCCCCACACTTTACTCCCTCCGGTCCCACCTTTGCGGGGCCACTGACGGATTTTAACTCGCGGCTTTACCCAGGAAGTGTCCGTCAGGCAATGCGTGCCGCATCGCTCAACAGACACAGCCCACCATCCTCTGGTTCGTTGGATGACTTTGTTGTCGGTCCTGGGTCGCGTCGGTCCTTTGACGGCAAAGGGCTTGGTAGTAGCAGTCTGAGGAGCGGAAGTTTAGCTTCGCAATCGACATCCAGCCTTGGTAGGTATAGAGGAGCAAGTGTGGATTGGTCTACGGGATTTTCGACCTCCCCATACTTCTCTTCAGAGACCCCGCCAACAGCCCCCACAACTGAGACTACCACGACTACTCCAAAGGCAGAGATTTCCGAGGCTCAAACATATGAAAGTTTCTTAGGGATCCAGTCGTACCAACCAACGAGTTCGCCTTCTCTAAGGACGGTTTCATCTCCTGCGTCGAGTGCGTTAGGACATTCGCCAGTTTCTGGGCATCATGAGGTGCGGATCGTTTTTGCGTCACCTTTCTGTATATTTACATGGGGTGTTGTTTTGTTTTCATTCAGCCTGACACAAGACCGACTACTGCGTCGTCGTCGACAGCAGCTACTGCTGGTATAGTCTATACAATAACACCTAGCAGGTAAGAGACTTCATGAGCCAGCCTTTATCTTAAATGACGAATATCTTCCCCTGATTCTAGCGAATGTCACAGTCCGCATTCTCCAGAGGTGTCGTCTCCAGTTGGTTTGGGTGTCCTTCCGACCATATCACCACTGGCCACCACCCCTGTCGATCTTTATGATTTCGACATTCCTGAGGCCCGAAAACCTCTGCCAGACTCTCCGGTGGAGGTTCTCTCTCCTGTCACCGTTGTTCTTGAAATACAGCCTGCCCCCACTGCCCCTCTTCTTGTTCCTTCGAACCCTCTTCCCACCATAATTCCTACCTCGTCAACCTCGCCAAGCCTGTCAACAGGATCTTCAAGTTATGAGACTTCACCTCAAGAGCCCTCCGACGAGACGCCAACGATGAACACCGCTTTTACCTCCACCACACCAAGCCTTAGCTCACAGGTTGGAACGACCGAGCTGACAATGCCATTCATCGACTCCCCAAAGATCAATCGCGGCACTCAGATCGAAGCCGTGCCCCTCTCTGCCACACGCAGCAATCGCAGCACAACGAGTACCTCTGTTGGTGTTGGATTTCACCCAAAACCTCTCCATTGTCGTGTGTGTCTGGCTGACACATGCGATGATATTACGGCTAGCATGTGCGGCCATATTTTCTGCAATAGGTATTTCCCTTTTTTTCTTTAGTGTGTTCGTGCGTCATGTTGAGCCTCCATTCATTTTTTTTTTTTTTTTCAAAGATGCATCACAGATGCCGTCATCAAGACGAACCGTTGCCCAGTCTGCCAGACGCCTACTTTGTTGTATTGCTTGTTCCGTTTAGACTTGGCTGCTTAAATAAAAAGCTCGCCTACTCATATTTCTTTTCTTTCTCTCTTTTTTATATACTACGTGTGTAATCCTACTCCTACTACTCCTCGCACACTACTGTACAGTCTATCAATTCTTGCTCCATTTTTGCTGTAGCATAGCAGTTTATCAAAGACGAAGGGGACGCGATCTTGGCCCCACAAAATGTACATACTATCTTGGAAACATGATCAAATACTTATCGTGCACTCTGCCTGTTTTGGCCCCCCAGTCTGCGAGAGTGATTGTGATTGGCGTGTAATCTTCCTTCTACGAGAGTCCATTCTCGGTTTCATTGCATCCTTCTTGAATCGTTGATACTCCAACCGTCCGAGAGTCGTTCTGTACTTCTGAAAGCATCGCTGAGGATACTGATATAGATTTACACACAGTATATTTTGGACAGAAGGCGTGTTTTTCTAAGTTAGAAAAGCCCCGAGAAGGCTCCCAAAACCACCGAAAACCAGGAGTTTGGAAAGCGTCTAATTCTTGAAGGAACCTCCAGACAGTTGGACGGACACACACTAAGCACCAATACGACCGTATGTGTGGGATGTGATATCGGTTTGTACTTGTTCTTGTCACTTTGTGGGGACGGCTTAAAATTAGGATCGGGATTGGGTGTCATTCGGAGAGAGAAAGAGACACGTCATTGTTACAGGAAGCGCGGAGCCAGGAGGTGGTGGGGAAGGCCTGAAGGAGACGGGAAGCCTCGAAAGTAGTGTGTGAGTTGCACACGACAGCAGCATAGAGCAGAAAATAGGCTGAGAGGGACGAATCGAGGTAGAGGTGTCAAGCAAGGCATATGAATGGGAAAAATACGCTGATCGTCACTGTCCCAAGAACAACAGTCTACAACAGGCCAAATTTTTGCGAAGCAGGCCCGAACCGGCATAAAGAGACACCACTTTACTCCGTTCAGCTGCTTGAGGCGAACCTGGCGAGAGTACAGTATAGGCTACATATCGTCAACGCAATGAAGCCAGATGCAGAACAGTGGTTCACAGGCCCTTTCTTCTAAATGTTTTTCAGGTCTTCGTAGAGAATACGTGGCTGGAAATAACATGCCCATGGATTATTTTGTGGTGAGTTTGAGAAAAGGAAGGATTGTGAAGTTTGAACGGTGGGGTTCAAGCTAATCGGGGCACGGGAGCCGACTCGGATCTTATCTGATAAGGTCCAGGCCACACCATACCCCTGCCAGTGGTCCGGTATCAACTACTTAGTATCAAACCATTTTTCCTATCACCTATCACAGGCTCAGTGCAATATGTATATACCGCTTCCTTTCGAATGTGAATATTCTGACCTATTTTTTTTTTTCACTCACTGAAATACCAATCTATCCGCACTGCACCATTCGCACACAGGACTTTTTTTTTTTTTCTTCTTCAGCACGCCTTTTTCACTTTTGCTGAAGGCTGAGTAAATATTCCGAGCTATTCAATGGGGTGGTGGTTTTTCTTACTTCCGAAATTACGTTGCATCTGACATCAAACACTGAACGGTTTTCAAGCGGTTGCAACGGACTTGGGGGAGCGGACAGTAAGGGAGACCCATTCACCCCACTTACAGCCACTTACTCCAGTTGTCAGAAATGCTCCTGCACCTTCATCTCGCAGGAAATAATCACAGTCGGCCGATTGTAATAAGCCGCCCTCATAGATAACAAGCCGAATTTGCCTACATAGCCATAGGTCTCGACAACACGATGATACTCGTACCATCTTCGCACCATAGGTCCAGAGGAACAGGAAATTCAAGGAAAATTATACATGTACACTCGCAGAAACATATTAGAACTACGACAACGACTTTTAATGCAACTGAATTGGATGATTCTCAAACACTTCATCGCGGAATGACATCCACAGCACTGGTAGAAAGTTCTTTTGTCGGTGTTGGTGTATTCTTCTCGCTGGCTTCGATTTCTTTGATATCTCGAGCCCTCCGTCTGCGAACACCTGCAGCAGATTCGCGGCCCATCAACGTTGTACGTCCCTAGACAGAAAACGATGCGTTTAGCGGGGTGAATGTAGACGAAAGGATATTGAGAACTCACCTCCTTGAACTTGACGTAAATCAAGGCGACGATAACGGCCAACCAATAGAATACGTAGGATAAAACGCTCCCCTCTATCACAAAGTATAACACAAAGTATGGACACCGTCAGCTAATGCTCAAAATCACCAGACTCTTTGAAAACGTACGAGTTGCGGAGTTTGTCCATCCGAAGATGGCACCGAAGATGGTCCAACCCTGGTTACCACCCACCTTGGTGTCGGGATTGCAGCATTCCAGGTGCCATACGTTTCCTTTGACATCGAATGATCCAGGGCCATCGCCTCCTGCATCGTCGACATCCACGCCAAGCATCTTGTTGAACGCGTGTTCTTGGAATGCCCAGACAGCTTTACTGAACAGACCGGCTCCGATGAGCATGAGGAAATTGGTCATGACCACGAGGAAGATCGTGAGGGCTAGTAGCATGAAATCTGCATGAGCTCTGAGTGAGTGCAAGGAAGATCCTAACTTACTCGAGCGACTGGCGAATTCATAGATGAGGAGACCGCAGACGAATCCACAGACGAGACCCACAATGGCGGCGATAGGGATGGAGGCCGCTGGTTGACCTAGAGAGACACCGCCCACAAAAATGACAGCTTCTAAACCTGGTTTTATTATCATCAAGTCAGAAAATGGGGTTTTTCAGATGGCGATTGAACGTTGGCAGCACCTTCACGAAGCACGGTAATGAAGGGGAGAATGAAAAGGATCCATTTTCCAGTTCGGGCCTTGCTATCGACGCGTTTTCCTTCAAATGCTTGTGATAGCTTGACACGCCATTTGGCTTTGGCTGTTAAATAAGATCAATAAAATTATTCCTAAACATTTTAAAAGAGAGGCTATTACCTCGATCCATTTTTAACATGGTAATACCCATCACAAAAATCATTAAAGATGCGATGAGTTCGAAAATGCCTGGGACGGTTCTTTAGAACAGTAGTGATCCGTTCATTGCAACAAGTGCTAACCTTCCCACAATTCTTCGGACTTGGACCACAGGTCAGAGGCCTTGGTAAACCACACAGCGATAAACCTGTAGGCGCCGATTGCCTAATTTAGTAATAATTTGCTAAGAAAAGACAAGAACAAGTCGTACGCAGCGCCGATCGCCAACGAGACGAAAAGACCAAGACCAGCACCCAAGAATATCTAAGGAAAAGCGGGGTAAGTGGGGGAGTTCCCAAAAGGATAACTGGTTTCCTAAAACGATGCACCAACCTGGAAACGTAGCTTCCGAACGAGACGTCGGCGTTGAACAGCGTCGGTGGATGCAGGGTTGGCGTCAGAGGCTTCGCTGCCCGACTGTTTATCTTCGTCGGAGATGGCTGTTGCCTGTGTCGTTGCTGGAGTCGCGGTTAACTGGGAGGGGTCATCGTGAACGATTTGCTCTGCCAGGCCCAGCAGCACGGAGACGATAATGGCGGCCTCTAGGGTTTCACGGAAGACAATGAAGAAGATGGGCACGGAGAACAGGTTCCTGGCCATCTTTGTGGACAAAGGGATGGGGGAGGATTGAAAGGGTGGAATTTGGCGTCCATGTTCATAAATAAGAAAGCTAGAAGCCCCGTTCGGAAGTGAAACGAACCAACGACCGTCCGAGGAGGGAAATGGACCGCAATCTAGCTCAATATAATTTTTTTCCAGGGCATTTCTCAGCGTTTTCTCACCCAGGGCCGGCGTACTCATGGACAATCTGATAATCAAATGCCCTCAAATCCGCTTATCGGCACTTTTGGGGTGCAATCTGATAAGATGCATTTCGGGATCTCGTCATCTGATAAGATGGTCAAAGAACTGTCCCACACCTTTTTTTTTTCTTCCAGGCCCTGTCACCGTCTCTCTCAGCCGCCTTCCCATTGCCTTGGGCAAGTCTGTTCCCAACTCTACCGAGTTCTACCCTGGTAAGATGAAGCAGAAAACATTGCGAAAATCAATTCGAAATGTAGTGCAATCTATTTTTGGAAGATACTACCGATGATCATTCCTTGGCAGGTGGGTCCTAATTGCGGTCGAAACGCTGCAAGTTATGGGAGGGAAAAACGAGAAGCTAAAGTGAAGTTATCAAAGATGTCGCTGAGTACAGATAGAGATACTTGAGTCGCCTGGCATCAGAGGCTCCGCTGGGTCAAATGAATCACACGACGGACACGCCTGATCTTGTCCCACGGCTTATCAGATTACATTTTGCGGCGTTGCATTGGCCATCTCTACCAATTACCGGGCCTATTTTTAAAAGTTACGCGCTTTCCCCGATTCTCATCTCGCATTTCCGAACCCCCATGAAAAGCGAATATGTAAGACGAAATCAGTCCCTTCGCTTCCCCGTCCATACCCCTTCCCCAGCATGAGGTCCACCCTCGTCCCAATATTTCTTGCTGCCTTGTCCTCCCCAGTCCTTGCTGGTGTTCAAGAAATATGGTGGAACATTACCTACGTCCAAAATGCCAGTCCAGATGGCTTGTTTGAGCGTCGCGTAATTGGCGTCAACAATACATGGCCGTAGGTTCACCTGTTGTTTATTCGGTTGCGCACCCAACTCACAATATTCCTTCAGTCCTCCCCCAATCTCTGTTAGCACGGAAGATTCGCTGCTCGTCCATGTAACAAACTCCCTCAACCAACCTACAACCCTCCATCACCATGGTATGTTCTTCAACGCGACTTCCTGGATGGACGGTGCTCAAGGCGTTTCGCAATGGTGATATACACATTTCTTCTTGGTCAACACCTTGTTACTGACTGGCCCTCTTCAGTGGTATTCCACCTGGTGAACAGTTTGACTATGTTGTGCCCATAAACTCTTCCGATCAATGGGGCACGTATTGGGTCCACGCTCATGCATCCGTAGGAACATGATTCCTGTCGACCCTCTATAATAATGCTGAGAACCATTTGTTCAGGGCCAATATGTCGATGGGTTGCGTGCACCAGTAGTAATTCACCCACCCAAGGAAGTGCATCAATACGACGAAGAGTTCACAGTCGTCCTCGGCGACTGGTACCATCAAGAACACTCTCCTCTCCTCAAACAATTCATCAGCAGAGCGAATCCAGGAGGAGCTGAACCAATTCCTGGTATGTTTTTTGTTTCTCCAAAGAAAAAAAATCGACTCCCACTTGACTCATTCCTCGTTCTTCTTGGTTTCGACTTCTAGATTCGGGTTTGATATATTTTGCACAAAACGCTTCGTATCTTGGGCCTATTCCCGAGACGCATCCTTCACCGGTCACTTCAGCCGTCGGATTCAACGAAAACGCCACTCTGCCATTCCAGCCAGGAAAGACATACCGCCTGCGCATCGTCAACACTTCAGCATTCTCGGCTTTCTTCTTCTGGATAGACGGACACGACATGCGCATCATCGAGGTCGACGGTGTAAGTTCCCTCTTCAGACCACTCTATCCCCCACAAAAACGCTGACCATTCATGACAGACCGACGTACAAGAATCTCCAATTGACTTGATCAGTCTCACAGTCGCCCAGAGATATTCAGTCTTGGTTACAGCCCGTAACGATACGTCCAGCAATTGGGCCATTCATGCGAACATGGATACCGATATGTTCGATAGAATTCCACCAGCTTTGAATCCCAGTATGCTGCGAACCCCATCCCTTCCAATCCTTTACCCCTGCTAATGACCAAACCCGTAGATATCACGTCTTCAATAACATACAGCTCATCCGCGTCAACCACCGATCTCGGTTTCGTCAACGAGTATCACGACGTTGATGACCTCGCCCTTGTGCCCGTGATCGAGATCGCTCAACCTGTTGCGACCAAGACAATCGAGCTGGAAGTCAGCTTCGACACCATGGACGACGGCACGAATCGTGCCATGTTCAACCAGATAACATACAATCTGCCTTTGGTCCCCGCCGTATTCTCTACCCTCACTCTCGGACCCAATGCCACCGTTGAAAATGCGTATGGACCTCTGAGCTTCGTGGTTGACCACATGGAGGTCTTCGATATCGTGATCAAGAACGGAGACTCTGGAAAACATCCTTTGTTCGTGTTTTTTTTTTCCCTGGACTCTTTCTCAAGGCTAAAGCCCCTTTCGTCGTCTAGCCATTTGCATGGCCATAAACCAATGATCGTTGGCCGTTCACAGGATTATACGTCCACCGACCCAGTGCTCAATCCACCCATTGTCGAAGGCCAGAAAAACCCCATCAGACGCGATACCGTCCAGATCCCTTCAATGCACTCTGCGACAATGCGCGTCGTCGCTGACAACCCAGGAGTCTGGTTCTTGCACTGTCAGTCGTCTTCCTTCTTTCCCTTCTTTCTCTGTACTGACGAGCCCTTTCTTTTTTTTTTTTTTAAAAAAAAAAGGTCACATTGAATGGCATCTCGAAGCCGGGCTGGCAATACAGCTCATCGAAGCCCCGATTCAAGCCCAGGCAGGCGCGGACAGAGTGCCCCAATTCATGTATGACCAGTGCAAGACACTTGGCAAGCCGACGTCCGGAAACGCCGCTGGGTTCGCCTCGACCACGGACCTACGCGGTCTCCCACTCGGACCGTTCCTCCAAAAATTGGGCTGGCAGCCGAAAGGCATCGGCGCTATGGCAGGGTAAGTCTCTTGTTTTTGAGTTTTGTTTGGTGTTAGTGACTGAGTGCTGATTGGATGCATATTTGGATAGATGCGTGCTGACTGCAGTGCTGGGAATGCTTGCTGTGGCTTGGTATTCCCTCGGAGGACATATATCCGACGAGGAGATTGAACGTGAAGTCAGAGAGGCCATCGCTGCGAAGGAGAAGAAGGGCAAGTTCTTTGGTCTCATTCCGAAGAAAGGTAGCAAGTCGTAGGGATGGCCATAAACGGACTCGTCCCTCGATTCAGCTGATCATGAAAGTTGGCAAAGAAAATTATTATTGAGAAGGGTGGGCTTGTGAAGGACCCGGCCGAACGATGTATGCCTATAATGAGTATGTAAATGCTTTGCTTGTAAACATTAGTCCTAGACCAAAAGAATTAAAAATACCTCTTCTTCGAGATAAGACTGTTCACATGAGGAAGGAGGAAGTTGGGGCAGCACACGGCTTCATCGTCATTTAAGCATATTGGGCATGACGATAGCTGATGCGAGAAGCGGAAGGAACAAGGCAGATTCGAAAGATGCGAAGCTTTGAGGAGAGATACGTCATTACACGCGTTTTACTTCTGCGAAAGGAATCGTGGGGTCGATATTGTCCATGAACGATTAAGCCAGCCAGAATAGAGGCAGCTGACCTTGCCAGAGACTTCATTTTAGACCAGGACGAAAATCAAGAAAACGACCCATAGAGAAAACAAAACGATCAAAAGAATAAAACATACTTATTCAAAATTCAAATCGTTGAAGTCATTAGATGGACAGCCCAGATCGTGCCCGCTCGACTCTCCTGATGTTTTTAGCCTTGATTCCTTCGTCGACGGCGTCGAGTCCGCCTTTATCAGGCAAACCACGGGCAACGTCCACAGCGCCCAGCGCGAAATACAACGCCTTCTCATGTTCTCCAAGACCCAAAGCCATCTCAGCAGCATTTCCCATGCATAATACCTGTTCCCTGCGTACACCCCCAAGATGCTGAGAATAGCTCCCTTTCGGGACAACATCAAAAGCCACCAGTGCTGCAGCTAGTTCAGCAGCCGTGCAATACGCAAAGCGGGCGCGGTCCAATTCCGTTTTCCGGAACCTCTCGTGTCCAGTCTCGCGTCGCATGGTGATGCGTTTGCGTGCAAGAATGAGGAACTGGCGGATACTATCAGGGCTCGCACTTTCCTTGATTTGAGCGAGAGTGGTTCGTGGGGCGACACCTTTGGGGAGTTTCGTCATGCCAGGTATCTTCTCGAGCACGCCGCGTCGAGCGAGTTCCGTAAGCAGCAGGGCAAAAGCAGTCGGTCCCAGGACGAGTTCAGTGGCAATTTGGAGAGGTGGCTGCACCTCATCGCCGATAAAAACAGATGATAGAGGCTTTCGATAAACCTCGTGCATCGATTCGAACCATACTTGTAGTCCTTCGGGTCTGGTCCTGATATCATTGATTTCGGTGGCCACTTTCCTTGCCCCTCCTTTCGCCAATGGGAGGAGCGACAAAAGGTTGGAGTCCGATATATTGTTGGTGTCTCCACAACATAAAACGGTCGCAACAAGCCTTTCAAGGGATATACGACAGGATCCTGTATACCTGATGAGCCATGAAGATCATGAAGTTGCAAAAGCAAAGGTATAGTACCGCTGTATTCAAACAAGCCTTCGATCATTTCCTCTTCTTCATGTTTCGCTGCATTATACTTCTGAGGTGCTTCTCGGTACATCCTGCCAGAATCATGAGGATTATATCATTCGCCAGCTTCGACTGTTGATATCGACGTACCGCTTGAGATTCACAATCTTCTCGTCGGATATCATATTCCAAGCTTGGAGGACCAGCCTGATCCAGTCCGAGCGCGACGTCAACAGGTCACACGACTTCCGTAAAGCCTCCCATTCCACCTCAACCTCCTTCTGTAGTAACGGAGAATCAAGCTGGACCTCGATTCCCGCTATCCTGAAACGAGGCAGCCGATAGAACATCGCCAGCGACTCACAGACGATGGCACCGAGATGGGTTTCGGGATACCATTCCCGACGAGGCAAAGTGGCGCATTGGAATAAGAGAGAAAGAATATCGGGGTTGTGGGCGAGGATGTCATAACAAAACTGGTGATTGGGAGGTGGACATCTGAGTAAGAGACCTTGAATGGCCCACGCAGCATTTTCTTGGGACATGGCATAGTAGCGAGGAGCATATCTGGACGCTGTGGCTTGAGGGGCCTTTATAATTCACGAAGTTGCAATCAATAAAGACGACAAGACTTGAGATCAATTGTTGCTCACCCCAAAGTTTCCAAAGCATGGAAAGGATTGCCAGTGCAAAGCCGGCTTAGAAAATTGATCCTCGTAGATATCTGGTCCGGCGAGGATGTGATGGCAGAGGACCTCAATAAGTTCAGAGGTCTGGCTGCTGGAAATCATCTCTCCAAGATAGCTCTCAAAACAAAAACATCTCAACACAGAGGCAGCGACTTGACGATGAATCACCAATGGGTGATTTTGCAGTTTCTATTATATAAAAAAAGATCAGTGATAACCTTCAAGAGACAGAACATCCTAGCCCTTACATCGACACAGATGTTCAATGCATCATGTTGCAAAAGTTGCTTCAGAAGTTCCCGACGTTCCACTGATGTCCCTGACCGTGTCAGCTGCCACATGGCGTCCAGAGCGAAGTAGGACGCAAGCCCATGCCACTTGTCCGTTCGCCCATCCTGCGTGATCTTCATCATCGCTCCCACAATCCCACCCTCGAACGCTGCACGTCCGAACGGGCTGAATCCCATCTGTCCAACCCGTCCATCGGCGTCCTTCTGCAGGCGCTCTTGTATCCCAATCTGAGCAGCGATTCAGCGTTATGCGCAACAGGGATGATCGATGAGCAGTCAGGTCAAGGATGGATGGATGTTTGGTTCTTGCCAACCGCATAACGAAACAGAGCCATTTGGTCGAGATTGGGGTCAACAAGACGCTCAAAAACTTTTGGGAAAACATCAGGGAGTCGTGTGGGACCGACACCAATGACACTTTCAAAGTTTTGTTCAGTGAGTTCCATTGGAAGGAAATCGTCGTATCTGATGTGGAAAGAGATCGAAACAGGGGTTTATGCAAAGACATCCCGATATTCTCACGGAAGTTATACCTCAAACTAAATGGGGCACTCTCACTATCACGAGGGTTCGACAGACAGACAGATATACAACATTATGCCTCGAAAAGATGGTATGAAATATGCTAGAAATACAGCGGTTAAATAACAACGGACGATGTTGAAGTCCGTTCTCTAACCCTATCCACAATGAAATGAACGTTGAATCTTCTTTTTAATACTTTCCTCCCAACCCAAGGAAGGAAACAGCCGAAAGTGACAAGAAAACAACAGAAAGCACGCGAGAGAGAAAAAGGGATCACTGATCGCCCATTTACTCGTGGAGGCCTTCAGGCTTTTGGAGTGTCGAGACATCGACACCAGGCAGGGGCCACTGGCTGGCGAAAGCGATGACTTCCTCGCGGAGCTGCTTGACCTGGCGGAATCCTTCCTTGCCCTCTTCAGGAACAGTGGCAACGCGCACGAAGTCCTTGAGCAGCTTGGAGCCTGCTTCCTTCTGGAGAAGAAGCGAGAGTTGAACAGCGCGGTGGAGGAAGCCAGCGACGACCTTGATGTCCTCCTCCTTCATGTTACGTGAAGTGAGAGCGGATGTGCCGAGACGGATACCACCGGGAACCTGAGCAGAGGCATCACCAGAGACAGCGTTCTCTAGAGAAAGCCAGATGTTAACGATGAGACAACGAAAAGTGTTGTAAAATATAAAGAAAACGTACTGTTGATCGTGATACCCATGAGATCGCAGACCTTCTCAACTTTGCTGCCAGTGAGACCAATGGGGCGGAGATCCCAGAGGACAAGGTGGTTGTCAGTACCGTCAGTCTGGAGTCTGTAACCGTGCGAGCGGAGTGATTCTGCGAGAGTACGGGCATTGGCGATAACTTGTTTAGCGTAGAGACGGAATTCGGGTTGGGCGACCTGGAGGAGAGCAGTTGCAATACCAGCGATGGTCTGGAGAAAAAGATGGTTTTTAGCTAGAAGAATAGAGAGACAAGGAAAACACGTACGTTATTGTGAGGGCCACCTTGGCAGGCAGGGAAGACGGCGTCATTGACGCGCTTCTCGAGATCAGTGGCGTTTTCGAGATCTTTCCTGAAGAAGATGAGACCAGCGCGGGGGCCACGGAGGGTTTTGTGGCTGTATGGTGGTAGGTTCAACATCCAAGAAATATTCAGGTGTGCAAATGAAAACGTACGTGGTTGTGGTTACGACGTCGCAGTATTCGAAAGGGTTGTTGAGCTCTTGGGCAGCAATGAGACCACTGGTGTGGGCAATATCTGCCATGAGCCAGGCACCCTCCTTGGTAGCAGTCTTCTTCAGTTCAGCGTAATCCCAGTCACGGGGGTAAGCAGAAGCACCGCAAATAATGAGACGGGGCTTGAAGATCTTAGCCTGAGCAGCAAGACCAGCATAATCAATGAGGTTGGTCTCAGGTGTGATGGCATAAGGGAGTGATTGGAAGTAAATGGAAGAAGCGGTCATTTTTTTCTTTGCGGTCTGGAAAGGCAACATTAGTCGAGGAGTTGGGAGTTATTGGTAGGTGAAGACGCACGTAGTATCCGTGAGTAAGATGACCACCGTCCGGAAGCCCGAGACCCATAAGACGATCATTTGGTTGGATGAGAGCGGTCAAAGCGGCGAAGCTAAAAATCATCTAAGTTAGACACGGAATTCCGCAGGACGCTTTGCAGCTCTAAACCCACTTTGCAGTCTATGAGGAGGCAAAAAGAACGTTTTTAGTGAGGATAGAGTTGGAGAGTGAAGAAACCGGCTTACGCTACCAGAGTAGGGTTGAACGTTGACACCCCATTTGGCAGGGTCGAGGTTGAAGGCCTTGAGGGCACGCTTGCGGCAGAGGACTTCGAGTTCATCAATGTACTCGTTACCACCGTAATAGCGAGCGTTGGGGAGACCCTCCGAGTATTTGTTGGTCAAGATGGAGCCATTGGCCTCCATGGTCGCTTGACTCGTCAAGTTCTATGGACGAATGAGCATCGCATGTCATGAATGCAGCCTGACACAAAACGGACCTCGGAAGCGATAAGTTCAAGACCGGTGAATTGTCTCCATGTCTCCTTATCGATGATGTTCTTGACCTCGGGGTCGATCTCTGCCAAAGGCTGGTAGAGAACCTTGTTCTATTGTTGGGACAGATGTCAGCGTGGCAGCTGGGGCAAGAGGGGGAAGGCAGCATACGAAATCTGGGGTGGAAGTGGATGCCATAGTCCTTTTTGATAGTCTGTGGATGGTAGAAGAAGAAAGAGAGGGGGAAGAGCGAATGAGAGGCTTTGAAAGTAATCGCAACATCGTTATTGCCACCAAAGTGCCAAAATTTGCTAGACTCGTCGGCTATAACCGAAATCCAATCGATCAGGTCACGAAGTCACTCTCGGCCGCCTTTGCCGATCACCAATCACGCATAGCCCCTATCTAACTTAACTATCTGGCTTATATTTGAAGTAGCTTCTCATGCTCTTACAGCCATGTCTCTTCTCTCATACAGGCTGAGTAAGAAGGGCCAGCTCAATCTTCCAGGCATAACCCATGCCTCCAAGAACACCGTCGAAGAGCTCTTGCTCAAGGATGCGGAGGCTCATCATTGCTTTTACACCACCGTTGGCGCCCTTGGCTTCCACAACCATTTGATTCACCAGTTAGGACATTAATCATCATTCGTACCCTATTCTATGCTCATTTCTGGGGCCCATTAGCTTGTTGGCGGCCTATGATTTGGGTGCTCCTGCTGGTCATATCAAAAAGATGTACGACGATGAAGCAAAAGTTCAGCGCCCAATAATTTCGCAGGAAGCGGACAAGAGCATCATGGTTGATCACAAGAATTGGGTCCAATATCTAGGAAACCGAAGGTATCTCACTATCTGACAGGCCGTGTAGCTATTTTATGGAGAGGTTACTTGTCCGCTACAGTGCTTACAGTGCCTTTGTGGCTTTCTTCTCTGGCATCATTCGCGACCGAGGGGTTTCCGAGACTCTCGAGAAGTATGTATTTGAAGAAACTGCCAACGCCAATGGAGTCCTTATGCTCAGCAGAATAATGAACGGAGCGTGAGTTTTGGTTCCTCTTCACGCTTAAATAATACCGAGTCGTAATTTATCTAGCCTCCATTCTTTCATCGTATTGGGGGTGAGTATTCTCTCCACCTACAGTTATTATCTTGTTCTCAGCCTCTCAAAATAAGTATGGTACAGAGTTTGGAAATGATACCCTCATCGCAACGGGTTCGCATTTCATCCGATATCACAGATATATCATTACCCAACACCTGTGATGTAGGCCTCGCACAAGCAGCTGTGCATCCGCCAATGGCAGGTGTCCCGGTCGACGAAGTCATAGTACGAGCGCCGGGCCAACCTATAACTTCTCTGCTTGAATTGCTTCGCGAGGTATATGACTCCGAAACACTGAAGCCCGCACCTCCATACGATCCAGACTTATTCATCAGCCAGCGATCCAAAATTGTCCTGGCCAACGGTGGTGCTGAAACAATACACCAAATTTGTTCGAAATATTATATCAGTGACGCTATCACCGATGAACAACTCGCTCAGAAAATCGAGGAATGCATCTGGGTTGGCACCTTACTGACTTTTGGGACAGGGAGGAAAGGAAGGAAACCTCGTCTCGACTTCTTTCTCATGCACATACTCGATTCTTCGTTGTTCCTTCGTCCTTTCTGTGCAGTCCTGAAGAAGCGCGAGCACAAAGCTGCCTTGTTACGAACCTTCATCCCTGCCCTGGTAATCATCGTCCTGTGCCGAGGACGACCAAGGATAGATCCTGAATTGGTGATGTCGTATACCGACGTCCCACGTCCTCCATTCCCAAAGGTGGTATTCCCCGCACCCTCTGAGTCGTCCTTGGGCGCACCAGCAAACGATGAGGATTACGACCCCTGGCCCCCTTTGATAGAAGGTGTGAAGTATCATCCCGATACACACGTTCTCAAAGCCATGCGCACTCTTGTTTATGGCGCGCAACATTTCGGTATCACTCCACCTGGCGGGGTCGTGGGCGCCTTCACTCGACAAAAGGAGGAGACACATGTAGGCATGGCCAAAGTTGATGGTACGTTGTTTGTTAGGGCTGCAGGAATATTGATGGATACGTTGGGCTGGGTCGGATATGGTCAGAAAGAGGGAAAATGGGATCGTAGTACGCTTGGATGGGACGAGGCTTGGGAAAAGGAAGATTGAATCCCAAATTTCACGACGGAGATATACTTATCTTCTATGTATCTATGCATTGGGTTTCTAATATTCTGCTTCCTCTGTACGATATTTATTGTATTCTGTTTGTATCAGTATCTCGTTGGCTGTTAACGTACGCGATCAACGAGAACGGAAGCTTTTATCGGTCTCCTTTTTCATCGTTTCATTGATGCCCAGTCTTTTTCTCATTTCGTATATATACTTCCGTAGATCTCATCGTTCCTTGTTCCGATTCTTGTTTATCTC